>JASDQU010358431.1:1350-11880 GCA_032191745.1 Picea mariana | reverse complement strand
GATATGTTGTGAATGCTTAGGGAATTCTTGGTATGGCTTCTATGATGTGGCTCAATTTGGTTGATTTGGTGGATGGAGTGAGCAACACTCTTTTGATTCTGTAGTGACATGATTTCTATGGTACACTAATTGTTTATATATGATTGAGATAACATTCATATTGATTTGTTGTGGAGCATGAGCAAGCTATTGGAGAGCTTGGATGTATTGTGACTAGTTGTGGGTCAGTTTGGACAGTGGAAGATAGAAGAGAAAGTGATTGCAGGTTGCATAGGATCTAAGCATGTGAAGAAAAACAAAACTCTAAGTGCTTAAGAGAATATGCTTGTTACATTATACACTGGTCGCGTTCACACGCGGGATGTATTGAGCCAGGGTGCATTTACACGTGGGTTGCACTACTGAAAGGTCGTGTACCTGTTGACAGATTGATATCTGTTGAGGATTGTTGCCTCATCTCAGTTGGTGCTAAGAATGTAAGCTGAGTCTTACATATAGAGCTGGTGCTCTTGTAGAGTTGTACTCTATTCAATTGTTGTTGATAAACCCCAAGGATTGTAGTCCATAATAAAAAGAAAATTGTACATACATATTGTGTTCTTTGTGTCCATTGTGATGATGACTTGTTGATGATATATTGTTGATATATAATGCTGATATGTGCCTACATCTAACTGGTTATAAATGACAACAATGGGCAATGAATAAATGTTGAATGCTAATTTATGAGTTTTTGTGCAGGAGGGAAGTTTTGGGAAAAAGAGCTCCACACTCATTCACCGCCAACTCTAAATGTGTTAGGTGTGTCCAACACATACCACTCTGACACCACTGATCCAAATTTATGAGTGGAATGAAATGAAACATAAATCTGTAACATTAACACATAGATACAGTGAAAAATAACACAGATACAATGAAACTTAAATTATATTCAATAAAGAAATCTCTTGAAACTATAAAATGCAGAATGAAAACAATCTTGCTCAAATGGTGGTAGCTAATATCTAAGAAGAGATGTGGAGGCTATGTGCATTCTCCTGAGCACATCACAATGAGGCCTTTGGGCCTCTGGGACTTTTTAGCATCAAGAAGTAATCATAAAACCCTAGATATCCAAAAACCTAACCCTAGGATATGAATCACTAAAAATAATGTGGGATTTGATGGGGTAAGTTGGTACATCAACTTCTCGGGGTCGTAACTTTTTCATACGATCTCTATTTTAGGTACACGATAGCTCATTGGAAAGGTCTATTTGAGGAATACACATTTTGATGTCACACTCTAACTATGTTTATAGTGTGACTGTGGTGAGCCGAAAAAAAAAAATTGGGGCCTCAAAACTGCCCTTGAAGTTTAGGACTAGAAGTCAGAAAACAATTTCCAAGATGAAAACTATATGTGAGCTAGTTGGAAGAGGTGGGTGGCCACTGATATCCACCTCAATCATATAGATATCCCCACTTCATTATGCAAGCCAAAAACAACCTTAGGTCATACATGATATTACTTGTGGTTCATTCATGTCTATGTGAAAATTGAAACCCCTTTGGAGAAGCTATTGTGCAAAGATACCAAGTACATATGGACATAGGAATGCCAGGAATCCTTGGATACTCTCAAGGAGAAACTAGTTACTACGTTGATTCTGGTTTTTCTTGATTGGGATAAGAATTTTCATATTCATGTTGATGCTTCATCCATTGAATTGGGAGTCATCCTTACACATCGGGGTGAAGGGAATATTGATCACCCGATCTACTTTTCTAGTTGCAAGTTATCAAATGCCAAAAAGAGTTATACAAAAACCAAGCATGAGGGCCTCGACATGGTATATTCCATATAGAAGTTTCACCATTACTTGTTGGGGACCCATTTTAAATTCTTTACCAACCACTCCACACTCAAGTATTTGGTAAACAAGCTAGTATTGAGAAGGATAATATACCACTAGTTTCTATCATTTCAATAATTCGAGTTTGAAGTAGGTTTCAAACTTGGGAAGTACAATTTTGGACCATATCATCCATCATGGATCCAGTCTAGAGAAGCTAGTCGGAGTTTAGATGATGAACTTCCCAATGAAAAAATATTTTACGTCAAAGAAACTCCTGCTCAATTAGCTGATATCGTTTAATTTCTGATGTCAAGGTAGGCCCCTATAGGTTATACTCTATCCCAACATCATCAATTAGTGACCTATAGTGCCAATTATTATTTGATTAATGGAAAAATGTATAAGTTGGGAGATGATGTCATTTTGTGTAGGTGCACCTTGGAGTATGAATAGGACCCCATTCTATATGAATCCCATGAGGGAATCTAAGGTGACCACAATGTTGGTAAAGCGACCACTCGCAAATTTTTTAATGCAAGGATTTGGTGGCCCTCACTCTTCGTCGATGACAAGGATTATTTTAAACATTGTGAATGGATCTGAAATCCCTGCCGAAGATATGAGCTCCCTTTATTTCCAGTTATAGCATTGGAGCCGTTTGAGAAATGGGAAATTGATTTTGTGGGCCTGATCAATCCTCCAACACATTAGACGGGTCGACACTTTATTATTACAACCACTAAATATCTATGAATATGGGCCAAATCTGCATCGGTTAAGGAATGTATAGCAAAAACGGTGGCATGGTTCATTTTTTAAAATGCGATTACTAGGTTATATTGTCTGAAGGTGCTCATCGACGACCATAGTTCACATTTTCTGAAAGATACCATTTGATAACTCACTTGCGAGTTCATAATCCATCACCAAATAAGAAATCCCTATTATCCTCAATCTAATGGTACAATTGAAACTTTCAATAAGATTTTAGAACACTCTTTAACCAAAATTTGTAATGTGCATCATGACGATTGTGATCAATAGATCCCCATAGTGTTATGGGATCATCGAACAACATGCAAATGGATAATGAAGAGCACCCCATTCAGGTTCATTTATGACAAAGAAGCAATTATGTTGCTCAAGTTCATTGTTCCCAACCTACATATTTCTACAACTACTCGCATGACGAATGAAGAGTCACTTCAGTACAATTTATATGAGCTCATGGAGGTAGAAGAGGATTGTCTAGTGGTAGGCTTCAACCAAGTGGTAAAAAAATAGAGACTGAAGGCATGGAACGATCGCAACATCCACCATAAAATATTACATCCAAGTTCTTTGGTGTTGTTATATGACAACAAATATTTGCAAAACCCTAGTAAGTTACGTATGCATTGGTTGGGACCTTTCCACCTAGTCTACATTATTTAATTTGGTGCCACCAATCTAGCTAAATTGTAGGGAAAACCACTCAAGGGACTATCAATGGAAGTAGTTTGAAGGTGTACTATGGCCCGCAAGGGTCACCTATCATTTAACTACACTTCTCCAACATGGCGAGTAGGATGTACAACAATTGGAAGAATACATATTCGACATAATTCACCTTTTTGGAAACACAACATACACTCCAGTCACAAAAATCGACTATATATATTGACAACTTTGCATATTCCTAAGATTTTCAATTCAGGTCATAGTTATGGCTCACGTACAAGGTATTGTCTCTAGAAAGGGATTCACACGGGACTGGGATGAGCTACATGGAACTATATTACATTGAAAGGTCAAGAAATCTAGTTCAAATAGATCACACACATCTATGGTACATAATTATTTATGACACCAAATTCCAAAAGGCCCATCACTAGTACGACAAATCTGAAACATTATTTGCTCACCTATGGGGATTTATCAGAGCTCCATATTTCTTCCCCGATCGTTCACATTAGCTTGTTCCTTATATTATTTTGACTTTTCCTTATCAATTTTATCCATGATATATATATCCATTCCTGATCAAACATCGCTTGAAGAAATCCTCTACATCCCATTCTCTCTCGCCCCCTCATGTCACTCAACCAATTGTTCTCTTTATGTTTTCTACCATCCCTCCATTCTCCGCTCATCTTATCATCTCCTGCTAAAGTTTTAATTTCATGTCTCGACTTATCACACTTTCAATGGAATGTAATCCCGAGTCTGTGCAGGCATCCCGAGCACCCACATTCCAATTTTAATGAAGGTTGAAAATTTGAACTCAACTACTAGGCAGAGGCCGCAACCTCTTATTAACCACCAAGACACAACATGTTTCCACATAATTCTCTGAAATTTGATTTGAAGTTGCAACAATATGCCATCTCTATAATCCTGAGGCTGGTATCCTTGTTGCCATGGATATTCACCTTTGATGAAGTGGATACCCTAAGGCTGTGGGTTATCCTCTCCACTAGGATAGGAGGTCCCTATATTCCATCCTCTAGTATTGTATCAACACAATAGGAGGATCATGACGATCTATCCTAATGGATATCTTCCTCGGGATCCACTTCTCATAGGTCAACAAGTAACTGGGCCATGTTCTAGTTGTATCGCTTGGTTTCGTTAGGGAGTTAGTTTCTCGATGATGTGCGTCAAAAATATCTCTCACTCACCAACAAAAAAACCCTTGAAGAGAGAGAGTCTGATCAATTTTCCAAATGAGGCCCAAATCGATCATTTACCTGAAGGAATGATCAACTCTTTCCAAGACTTGTGTCTATTTGCAACTACAACCTAGAAAAAATATTTTCTCTTAATCAAACTCGGCTGCAACCATATCTTGGTTTGATTATTTGGTTTTACAATGATGATTAGTTTCTCTTATTGAAGTCCTACATCAGTCACTCCACGAGGAACCTGGCTCGAGGATGAGAAAAATAATAGTGGTGGGGGTCTATTTGCACCCAAAGTTTAGGGTAAATATCACAAACACAAACAAATGAAGTTATGTGTGCCTATTCCAGTTTTGCATGCACCCAATCAGTTGCGCGATGGGTGATAGGAGGCACGTGTGCCAGATCAATTTTTTCTAATGCACAAAAGTTTAAGTTCTTCCAATCTATGTCGGTCCAAGTTTTGTGATGCACAATAGAAATTGAGGAAACACTACATGCACGTCAAAATAATGAAAAGAATCTTCCAAAAATCTTCCTGAATGATTGTTCCAGGAAGAACGAGTGATCGTGGAGCAGTAAGAATATGAGTTGTGAAGGTAGTTAATATCACCACGATTTCAAAGGGGCTACATGGAATTCATGCGGGTGACAAAAGCGTGTAGGAGTGAAATTCAAAGGAGTGAGTCGGACATAACTGAAAGTGAAAAAATTCTAGAGTCAAGAAGCATATGAAAAGGAAGAACACTGACATAAAGAGGGTTGTTGTGTTGTTGATGTTATGGATGTTGAGGTTGTTGTTTTTTTTCATTTGTCCTTAATCTCTCTCTGATCCTATGTTTTGTAATGTCACTGGTTGTGAGTCTAGGTATGTAATATTTGCATAGTATGAAGGAAAGATAATGACACTATGTAATGTAAAATTGGCAAACTGTATAAGAGATCAAAGCTCTATTGCTGCCAATTGATGGGTTGCTTAATGTATGTCTATAAATGGTTGAATAAAGATAATAAATCTGCAGTGATTCTGGCCTTATAATTTGTTGATAATGTGTCAATTGAATGTATGTGCTATTGTTATATATTCTTACTTACTGAGTAGTTCAAAATGGATTGTATGAATTCCAACCCTGATGTGTTTCTGGGTAACTAGTCCATCATCAATGACACAAGACTAGGTGATCTTTGTTATCCTCATCATGTCTCGGTGAAACCTTCTCCAGTCTTTGGATGAGGATGGATATGTTGATTCCTTGGGAGTTTTGTTGGTCAACTCTGGACGAACCTTAGGTATTCAACCCCCAATGTTAAAAAGGAGGCGCACAAGTGCGGAATGAGCCAACGCAATGTTAAAACATGAAAATAATACATGATATGGTCATGTGTGTGGGACTTCAAGGCATTAAGTGTGTGGAAAAGGCCTCCAAAGGGCACATGTCCTCATCAAGGAGTTAAATCAAGGTGAAGACCATAATCAAGTTCCCTGTCACATCATGGCATTTTCAAGTGGCAACAAACCCCAACATCTCCATCGAACCCTAATATGGTGTCATCATAAAAAAGGCCCAGCATCGAAGTTGTGAAGGATGGTGTCCAAGGTGGAGGAGGGTGTATGTCATCTTTGGATGTCATTCAACCATCTACCTATGCAAATTCCTCCATCCAATGTGTGATAATCTCTAGGGTGTAGTGCCCAAGATGTGGGAATTTTTCCCATATTTGTACCACCATGAACATATCTAGCAAACACAAGCCCATCTTTTCGACATCCAAGGTACAAAAGGTGTGAGAGCCTGTAAATGAGTGTCTCAATCCATCCGATGATTCAATGCTCTACATCACATGTGTTATATCCTACAATAAAGGCACAACATCATGGGTGAAAGCATGGGATGTCCTTCAAAGAACCATGTCATGTGCATCCAAAGAAAATTCAATGTTGACAAGGCCTAAAATCCCTTATATCATACAAAGTGAGTTGTTACTTAAGATATAAACCACATAAATAGTTCACATTAAGTATCCCCTTTAAATTTAACATTAGCTCAAAACTTTTGTAAGTTGTCAAGTTTGAAAATGGGAGGACCATCATCAATATTAGAGAAAATTTAGCTAAAATATGTGCCCACAAAACCTAATACCAATTCCATGTCATACGATCGTGTAATTAGGTGATATTAATGCATTCACACTTTTCATTACATTTTTTTTTTAAATCACGGGTTTTGATGTGTGTGTATATTCGAGTTGTTAGGCAATCCTATAATATTCATTATGAAAGTGGTATAATATTTATATTTTTAGTTCAATATTATGTGTATGATAATGGTGTAATTTCAAGATTTTTAGTTTTAAATTATGTCTTTATTATGAGAAATGAAATAGTAAACTTTTAACTTTAAAAATATTTAATAATTTTTTTTTCCTTTTAAAGGCTTGACCACATGTAATCCATCGCTACCAAAACCATGGGACACAAAAACCATGGGTCACCAATACCATAGGCCCAAAGCCCACTTGTTTACTTAAAATAGTGAGAAATGAAATAGTAAATTTTTAAATTTAAAAATATTCAATAACATTTTTTTCCTTTTAAATGTTTCATTACATGTAATCCACAAGAATAATACTATAGGCTACCAAAACCATGGGTCACCCATAGCGTGGGCCCAAAACCCATTCATTTACTTAAAACCGATTTTACTCTTTTAGTGAAGTTTATCCTAATATATATATCATAAGTACCCTTCCATCACAATGAAGTATGTTAAGTCTTATAGCATTTCTAAACACACACAAATATATGTGATTGAATGAAAATTATGTTATGTAAAATAACTCACTAGTGATTTTTAAAAATATATAATATGTATTCTACATTTTGTTTTAATCCTATATAATTTTGATTATGTGTAATTTTATATATTAGTTTTTTATAATATTTAATACTTGTTTTTTAACATCACAGCTTGAAAAGTTGTTCTAATAAGTTTATATAATTTTGATTATGTGTAATTTTATATATTAATTTTTTATAATATTTAATACTTGTTTTTTAACATTACAGCTTGAAAAGTTGTTCTAATAAGTTTTAAGTTTTAAGATGGTGTAGGGAAAATATTACATTGAATCTAGTCTTCATAAATTGGTATTAATATAATATATATTGTTAAGGTAGTATTGAAAAAAGTGAAATAACTATAGAAAATTTGGATAAAAGTGAAATATTAAAAAATTGTTTACATAATATTATTTTATCAAATTTTTTATTTTTCCAGCAAAACACTTTTGAGTGAAATTTCCTCTAAGGTTTCACTATATTCTTTATCTTTCTCACATATTCTAGTCAAGAAGTTTAGGTCATCCACATGTTTATTGAGTAATAGGTAAACCAACAAAACAAATTTCCCAACATACTTAATTTACCCATCATACAAGGAATCACAACATCACACATTCAATTCATTCCTCACGAACTTATCAATCTGAATTCCTATCACGAGAAAATAAAATAGAGGATGAATCATTATTACACAGGAAATACATGACACACATGCATTCATTTGTCCATCAATCAATACAAACTCCATTCATAATCCATTCAAAAATATGCATAATCCATTCAATACATTAGAATGCACAGAGCATAATGAACACTTATTTGTTCAAGAATATGTATCCAGCATAATTGACTGAGGGTGGGTGCGTTTCCGCCTAGCCATAGGATCATACACATTAACTCTCAATGTAAGTTTCCAAACCCGTGTGAGGCCATGATACCACTAGAGGATGTATATCCACCTTTCCCATGGTCTCCACAAGTTTATTAGATGCCTTCCCTACTCCTGTGTACCACAGATTCCCTTCACATATAACATCATCCCTCAGCGCCCTCCCCTTTCAGTGCTGGTTTCTGTCGAACAAGCATAAAATCGTGACGCTTTCAGCCCCGATTGGGTTTGGTTTTCAAACCAGTGATACAAGACACTCTTGCTATGATTATTGTCTTTCCTCTCTACTCGTGGGTTCTCCCATAACACTCAACACTTCTCCCACATTCTATGCACATTTGTGTGCTCTCTTGCTTGTGGAATATTCCACATTTCAACATAGACAATGCACATGCATTATTGCTTCTCAATTTTTCTTTTTCTTCTCATGCAAGATATCTACCTATGTGCATGCACTACATGCTTCCCCCTTTGTTCTATTTTTCACGTCCAATGCACTCTCTTCCTTCCAAGAAGGTTCTCGAGTTCTCTTCATGCAATTGGGGTTTTCCATGATTCCCCATGGATGCAATAGTCCTCACTCCATGTATTTACGTTGGGAGTACTTTCTGAACTATCCAACTATACCTTCATTTAATGGTTGTGTTTGGAATTTGGAGAAAGGGTACACAAGTTTATTTTAGAAAATAATTCAATATGGTGGATTGATGTCCTTAACCCCATGAATCCCCTATAGGCCACCTCACTAATCCCTCTGGTGCTATCATTTAAACAATTAAACAATTAATGCATTTAAAATGTTCATGGCATGGTAATAAAATTCTAATCACAATTTATTGCAAATTAATTAGGGGATTAAAAATTGGGTGTTATAAATGACAACTAATCATATAAGTAGGTATAATAAAAGGAACTAAGAAAGTTACAATTCTTTAGAACTTTCTTTCATTTCCATTATTTTTCTTTCTATGCTTTTAGGGATTGCACTATATTATAACTTTCCATGGTGTTAAATGACAAATTTTTAGAATACCTATTTTTTCAAAATCACTTTTAAATTACTGTTACTAATTTTTACAAATATCTATTTTCATAAAAAACAACTTGGATTTACATCCAATATCAACAATTTGAAAAACCATATACTATTAAAATATGAAATACCACAATAAGAATTATGAAATACAAAAACAAGAATTAAAATTTCATATAACTTAAAAATTTGTGAATTGCCACAAGTATGACTAATCTACAAATGATATGTCAATGGCCCATCCATCTCACCAACACATATGCCACATATTCTTATTCAATTATTGTTTGTGTAATTTGAATTCACTCCCTCTTCACTAGCTTCCATAGCCTCTTCAGTAGATTTCCTAGCCATAACATACATATCCTCTTCAATAGATTTTGTAGAAACAACTTCCATAGCCTCTGTCTATGTTTTTCTACAACAATTATGATTTCTATCTATAATATAAATCAAGCATCATGGTATGGAACACTTCTAACAACAAAATATTCGACTATGCACTCTAACTTTTAGTTAGAAAAAAACAATTTTCTACAGAAGTACTGATACACTTCAAAATTATTGATTTATAGGTTGTTGATCATACAAAGGAAACAACATAGTCAATGGCAGATGGAATCACCATTTAGTTATGTGCAACAATGGATTTGTGGATGAAAAAAAGGAGTTGTTGGGAGTGTAAAAGTGGATTTGGTTCCTATGTACACATATAGAAGAATCCCACTTCTTGGAAGGAACAAATTGGAATTTAAACCCATTGTCCTAGATACAAAAACCATTTATTAAATGTCGTGGACAACCTGTGGATGAGAAAAAATGCCCAACAATTAACATAATGTTGTGAATGGCCAGTGGACAAAGGAAAAATGTTGATTAAGAAACAAATGGATATGAATAGCCTATGGGAAAAGGAAAAGTTCCAAACAAGCAATAGATGGTTGAGGACAATCTGTGGGAAAATAAAAACTTCCCAACAAGCAATAGATGGTTGTGGATTGCCTATGGGAAAAAGAAAAACTCCTAGCAAGAAATATAATGATGTTTTTATAGGATGAGATTGTTGTTTCTATCATGCAACAACCCAACAATTAATAATTATACCCGACACATCAAGACATATCACACCCATAGCAAAGAGTATTCGAGAACACCATAAATTAATAAATCCAAACCAAAGCCACGGAATTGAAATAATTACACACATTTTTCAACATTAAATGGACATTTTAATTAAGCTTGAGAGAGAAATACAGAGGGTGAGCT
>JASDQU010358430.1:0-11880 GCA_032191745.1 Picea mariana | reverse complement strand
TTGGAGAGTATAAATAAGAGGCAAGGCTCTCTCATTTGAATCACACTTGAGCATATTGAATATCTATATGTGTCTGAGGTTTACAAATGATGTCTTAGCCGAAATTCTGAGGAAAGTGAAGAAAAGAAGGCCGAAATGCAAGGAAGGATAAATTCTTTTGAAGGTGCTTTCTAAGTAATCCAACACTTTCACTCTCTACAATCTATCCATGCCGTTGATCTGGAGCTTGCGTATCAGCGATTCTGATTTGATCTGATCATTGACTAGTCCTCCTGTTAGCACTCTATAAATCTGTTTGGCTGATAAACAAATAACGAAAGTAAGTTTTTCAACCAACTTTGAGTCCCGAAACTAGCCTTTCGAGCCTAGAGAGGGCTGTCTTGGGAGACTCTGTCTCCTCTTGGGATATGGCTTTGAAGCAACGGCTAGATTTAACACCATTGACATAATGGGTTCTGGTTATATTGGAGCAAGAAAATAAGACTTTGGGCTATGGATTCGATTCATGGAAACAACGAAAACAAATGACTCAGTGACTGAACTTTGAGAGGATAAAGGCTAAGCGAGCAATAGTCTTATTGAAAAATAGTAATTTGTGGCAGAGATAAATTACAGGAAGTAACTTGGAGCATCGTGGTGGGTGAATTTAGAGTTAATTTTTAGAAGAAAAACGTTTTGTCTAAATGGCGCGAACAAGGGGCGCTACACAGCGAATCCATAGGTTTGAAAATTAGTTCCGAATTAGAAAGAAAAATATATGAATAAATATAACAGGAAGCACATACGCAAGAAAGGAAAAACAATACATCCAATTTCTACAATTAGAATCTTTTCATCAAAGTTACAAGACTTTTGCATTAAGTTTCGGTTGAACTCAAATTACATACAATAACTATTGTCTATACCAATTTTTATCAACCAACCCTGTTTACATGAAGATGATCCCCATATATAGAAAGCTAATGTCACCCTTGGTTGCTAGGGTCGAACTATTCCCTCCTAAAAATCATGGATCTGTTTTCTTTGAAAGAGAACAATAACTTCAACGGATTCACTAAAAATAGAAAACCCGACTTTGCCAAATCATAATCGTAACCGAAATATTATTTATAAGCATTGATCATGATAAAAATTAGACCATATAGTTGTTATTAGTCATCATGTGCATTTTTGGATACTCTGTCATCCCTACACAACAAGTCTTCTACGCAACAATAACCTACAACAAAAACACAGCGGAATGTGCAACAAATTGGGAAAATAGGTGTTAAAGATGACATCATATCTCACTGATAAAACATTATTTTTATAAACTGAGAGACATTTTTGTAGTTAAGCTCATTATAAATAAAAAACTCTCTCAGGTTCTTTAAATTCATCTCCAGATGGTCGGAATACGTGTCACACAAACATGTCTCAGACAAGAAATCATGAAAGCTAAAAACTAGGGCTCAAAGATTCCTTCGAATATCCAAATCCGTGACACATTTAGGAAATCTGAGAGAGTTTTTTATTACTTGTGTTTTCCTCGACAAAAAATTCTTGGGGATTTTCAAAACTCCTCTCCAGTTGGTCAGAAATTGATCTTGAAGTTGACCACTAAACCAGTCATTTTCGCAGTGCGACCTGTAGCCTGTGCGCAGGAAAATCCACTGTGCGATGACATCCTCTATGTGACAAAATCCTAGGTGAGACAACATCCCATTCACAATGAAATCCACTGCGTGAAAAAATCCACCGCGCGACGAAAATCCACTGCACGACATAATCCTTTGCGTGGTGAAATGCTCTACGCAACACGTAGCAAATTTTGCAGCGCGCAGTTGCAAATGGAAATGGAAATAATAAATGAAAACCTTCCTTTTGAAACTGACCTTTAGAGATGTTAGATGATGCCAAACATAAAAACAATATGGGTGCTAATAGGAATGACTTTGTAAATTGTTGACAAACCTCTAACCTTAGCTATGAAAATCATGGTGCTAACAGCTGGCTCCAATGGGGATGCTATCCACCCAGTGAAGTAGCAAAAAACTCATAGACCCTGTGCCTATCCATTGGGATGTTCCCGAACCATTGAAAAATCTGCTCTGACCGGTCACATGTATCTGCTAAAAACCCAAAGCTATATATGCTCCAAACTGAAATCTGAAATTAAGTTGAAAATGAAAACTGCAGATTGCTAAAAGAAATGCTCGTAGTACCGATCTTATTCGCACTCCTACCTACCCTAACTGCTGAAAATGATGTCAATCAAGTTAAATCAAAATGCGAATGCAGCCATGCAAGCACTTTATCCACTTTTTTCTTTCTTTGCACATGTTTGCTCCAAAGCTTTCTTACTAATAAGTCATTCAAAAATTTATCTATAAATTGAAATCTCAAAAAATTAAAAACATTGGGACTGTTTTCCGCCTCCGACAAAACTGCAAATGGATCCTCCATAACACACATAAAACAACAATCGTGTTTTACCCCTTCCACTTCATCCTTGTTTTCACGTAATTCAACCTGTTGATCACCACAAAGAGGATGAAAAATCTACTGAGATTGCTGGAAGTAACAATCTTCTGATTCAGAAGACAGTGTTGGCTGAAATGAAACCCCTAGTGGCAAGAAATCCATATCTAACACTGATGTTGATTGACCATCATATTTATTTCCAAGTTGGTAGTTGATCACATGCTACAAATATGAACTAAAATAACCTTCCATGTAATCAACAACAGGGTCATTAAAAGTATGAGAAGGTTGTTGGTCCTCTTCACTGATAACAATTTTCTCATGTGAAACAATGTCACTGTGAATGCAGTCAGAATTCACTACTTCCTCTGTTATCTCATGATTTACTTTCAACAATTCAAAGGAAGAAAAACATAGTGGAAGACAATCTTCATTTGCAAGTCCATTGCTTTCTTCATATTCAACATCATTCCTGGAGGATTTCTGATTTGAAACATTATAAACATTTTTCTTCAGCAATTTGAAAGACGCAAAACACAATGACAAAGTTCTTTCACCTAATCCAAAACTTTCTTCATTGTTGTCATATGCACATTTTTCAATTTCTTTGGATTGCTGAACACACTCATTTTCAGATTCATTTTCGACTAATGGCTGTAATTTTGAATTGAGAAACCTTTCATATAACAAGCAACAGGGTCATTAAACACATGAGAATATTGCTACAATTTATTGTCAATTTTTCCCCATGAATCAGTGTGATTTTGTATCAGCACACATTCCTCTGCCTCAGTGATGATATTTAAATTTTATTTCAACAATTTAAACGAAGAAAAGCATAAAGGTAAAGACTTTCCTTAAGCTGATTCGATACTTTCTTCTTTGTAACTGTGATATGTAGGCTGATTTCTCTCATTATACTGTAGAAAAGGAAAATTTTCTGATAGAGAGCATGCAACTGGTTGTTCTAGGAAGTCAACACCATAATCATTATCATATTCATCATATATGGTCAAATCAGCAATATCATCTAACAAGAAAAATATTGCGACATCAACCTGCTCTTCAACACGCTGATTTGCAAATTCATTTTCTTGACTATCTACAAATGAATACATAAAACAATCAGCCCCGTGATTGTCATGAGATGGATCATAAGCTAAATTGGTATCAAAGCAATTCGAGAGAGTAGCTTGTTCTTCAAGCTGATCATCATTCTTTTCAAACACATCCTCATGACATCCTTCAGGAAAGCTTATGACATGATCAACCTCCTGCATATTATGCAAAGTCTTTGGTTCCTCAGCTTTCAATTTCTCATCCAAAATTTGATTTTCCATCTCCTTACATGCTTGAATATTGTCTTCAACTTTCTGAGCATTGATGAACATATGATGCAAAGACATATACTTCCCCTCCATCAAAATAAAAGATATTCTGATTGAAAGGTTGTTACATAATGGAGCATGGCAACAACTTCAGGAGATTGGATTTCTTTAGGCACTTTATAATAAAGACTAGGAAACCTCCTACTGATATTTTAGATGGTTTCATCCTTCATTTTTCTCATGGCATAAAACTTTAAAAGGAGTAGATCCCATGACTTTCTCTCACCCCAAAATCTATGAAAATATTCCCTGAATTCATCCCACGAGCTAATCGACTGAGGCTGCAAATGTCTGAACCATGCTTTGGCATATCCTTGCAAGGACTGAGAAAAGGCCCTCATAGACACATCATCATGTTCAATCTCAAAAAGGTCTATAAAATGCTCAAAAACCTAAATATGTTTTTCATTTGAATGCCCATCAAGCTCTCCATCGAACCTAGGAAGGTACTTATAATGTTTCAGAGGAAAGTCATGAAGGATGGAAGGAAATTTAAGAGGACTATATCTTTCTTGAATATTGGAGGGTGCAGGGTTAAGAACAGAAGGTACAAGATCAATTTTGGTTTCATTAAGATCACAATAATGATCATGAACATCATATGGATCAGAGGAAGGATCTTGGTGAATATCGGTTATACAATAAGAAGGAGGTATACCTATAGTTTTCCATGGAGGATATACAGGGGTAGATCTCTGGGCTTCATTTGAATGCAGTAAGTGAAGAAATATTCTTTTGAAAAACTCAGGAAAGGACAAGAAGATATTGATAAAACATAAAAGTACTTATTGAACTAAACTTAAGCATGAGTACCTTATTTTTCCATACTGCTCTTCCATATCTCTGTCAATAGGTCTCATTCTCCAGTGGAGTCTTTGAATTGCATTTAAAGCTTGATTGGAGTCACCATGAAAAATTTAACTCTGGATTCTTCTGCCAGTGGAATCACCTTGAACGATTTTCTGATGTGTGGAGTTGCCAGAGAAGAAATACAACCAATATGTGCCTAAGTGTCTGTTGCTCTCAGACCTTAGAACTCAACCATGTCGTTCTTTCCCAGGGAAAATTTTCAATTTCGTCCCCGACAACGGTGCTGAAATGTTAACACTCTGTAAATCCATTCGACTAATAAACAAACGATGAAGGTAACTTTTTCAACCAACTTTGAGGCTTGAAACTAGCCTTTTGGACCTGGAGAGGGCTCTCTCGGGAGACTCTGTGTCCATGCGGGATATGGCTTTGAAGCACCGACTAGATTTAACACCTTTGATATAATGGGTTCTGGTTATATTGGCGCAAGAAAATAAGATTTTGGCCTATGGAGTTGATTCGAGGAAACAACAGAAACAAATGACTCAGTGAATGAACTTTGAGAGGATAAAGGCTAAGCAATCAAAAATCATCAGTAAAAAATATTAATGTGTGGCGGAGATAAATTATCGGAAGTAACTTGGAGCACCACGAGGGTGAATTCAGAGTTAACTTTTAGAAGAAAAATGTTTTGTCTAAATGGAAAGAACAAGGGGCGCTATGGGTGCTCATAGGCATGCCTTTGCAAATTGTTGACAAACCTCTAACCTTATCTATGAAAATCATGGTGCTAACACCTCCAACGATCCTTCTCTTGTAATCTAACGGTCTAGACTGATTACAAGATTGAGAATAAAACAATTTTTAATTCTCCATTTTCTCTCCGTAATCCATCCCTGCCGTTGATCTGGCATTTGTGTATTCAATGATCCTAACTTGATCTGATCATGTTTCTACAATGCGCTTTCACTTCTGATTTTCATCACGTCATCTCTTCTAAGCTTTGATATTCATTCACTAACCCTCCTGAGATTTAATCTCCGCATACCATCCTACTATTTTACATCAATGACAACACATGAATGACACTATGTCCAACAATATTCCCCTTTTTCATTGATGGAAACAAACCAACTTCATACACAATCTCCCCCTGTGATGATGCTTCTCTCCTCTGAAGTTACTCTCCCCCTTTGAAATCAATGGAAAAGGATTTCTCCTCCTATGATTTGTCTGCCGATATTTTATTTATCAATATCTGAACTCCAGTAGCTCCCCCTGCAATCATGCTCGTCCTGCCATAAGTGAATAACTCACCTTGTCACTCTGCTCTCTCTGCCTCTAACTGTTCTCCCATTTTGTTTCTAAAAGGGTAGCTCTTCCTGACAAGGTCTTTTCTCTTGTTATCTCTACAGGATGTCATGTATATCATTTTGTACATCATAATGTTGTTGCTGCGGATATTGCTACCCTACTGGAACACTGCGCAATTGTAGCTCATATTTTCAAATGACCCTTGGATCCATCCATTGATTCTCATTGATCTCTAGCCAGATGTATCCATCTCTATCCATGATACTTTTCTATTGTAAATTTCTCTAAGTTTGTCTAAGAAAGTTTATACTATGCTTGTCACATGACTGCAATTCTTTTTGCAACAATTGTCTTCACTCATGTTCACTTATTCAGTCTTTGCTATCCACATCTGTGAATGTCCTACTTTCTTGAACTTTGTTCTCTGATCTTCTATTAATGCAACTTCATTTTTCTTCCATGTTTCATTTACTCTTCTTTTCATATTGTAAGAAGCATTTCTTATTGACTGCCTTCTTGAGTTCCAACAATTATGGGCTTTGTGGCCATATCCAACACAATTGTAGCATCTCATATTGTAACAATGTGTAGCAATATGTCCAACTAGATTGCAGTTCAAACATCTTATACTAGTGTTGAACCTACCAACTTGTTTTCTTCCATGATGCGTACAATCCAAGGCTTTATGACCATATTCATTACAAGAAAAAAAATAACCATTAAAAACACTCTCATACCTCCTTTGATTCATCCATGAAGGTGTCTCTCTTATAAACTTACTTTGAGGTGTATGAGTAGCTTCAAGATGTCTTCTTTGATATGATATTCTAAATATTGTAGTGTTGCTTTCATTCTTTGAACATGAAGGACTTGCATCAGGTTTCATAGGAGTACTTATTTCTTCCTTGTTGTAGCCAAGACTAGATTTGTCATTTGGTGATCTCTGACTATCCAAGATCTCATCCAAGGTCATAGAGTTGTTCAATAACTTTATTTGGGTGTTTGGCTTCTCAACCTTCTTTCTAAGATTCACAACTTCTGCTTCCAACTTATGACCTGATTCTTCCCTTTTGTTCAACTGGTTCCTCACTACCTCCTCTCTTCTTTTGGCTTCTTCAAGTTGGGTCTTCAGATTGAAATTGCTTCTTCTTAGTTCTTTTAGATCTGCAAGGTTTCTGCTAAGTTCATCATCTTCCTTATTTTCTTCTTTTGCTTGACTGATTTCATTCTTCAATTTCTCAATCTCCTCTTCGTTTTCTTCTAGCTGAATATTTTGCTTAGATACGATTTTTTCATTGTCTTTGAGCATTTCCTTTATTTCTAAGATATAATTTTGACTCTTTTCAAGAAATTATTTAGTGTAGTCATGAAGAAAACTACAGTCTGAATAATTATGGTCATAGTGGTATTCATAGAGACTCCAATCAAATTCTTGTTTATCCTTAGATATTCCTTATTCTACTTCTTCCATGGGATAAATGCTAATAGAACATTCTTCTATTGTATTTGAATCTTCTTCTTTACTTGCAGAGGATAATTCAATGTCAACATTATTAAAATCAAAAGATTGTGGAGAGTCTTTACCTTTATTTATAACTGAGTCTTCCTCTTCATCCTTGATAGGAATGTCTTCTGTGTCTTCTCTTTTGATTTGATACATCTTCCTGGGAGGATGAGCAAACTCTTGAGCATAGGAGTTTGCATTCTTGTCATCCTTCTATTGCATATTTGTTTCTTTGGAGATATCATCACAACACATATCATCTTCTACATCAATCTGAGTAATATGAATTGATCTTTTAACCATGTGTACTTGGTCATATCCAAGACCAGATTTGTTTCAGGGAAATATTTGTAGATTGAGAATTTTATCAAGGGTTTCAGTTCCTTTCTTGAATTTTTCAACAGTCTTTAGTTGATCCTTGAGTCTAGCCACTTCTTGTTTTAAATGCTTGGATTCTTCCATGCTAATGGTTTCTTGTTGTCTTGAACTATGTATCTCCTCTTGTGAGGACATTAGTTTTCTTTTTAAGGCCTGATTTTCTTCCTCACTTTCTAGTTGTTGTTGTTTAAGCTCTTCAAACTTTTTTTTCTCCTTATTAAGAGATTGTTCCAAGGATTCCAATATTTCTTGATCTTTTTGGACTTGGATTCTAAAGTCGAATATGATTTTCTCAAGTTCTTTATTCTTTGAACCTTGTTTCCTCCTTTGCTCCATCATGAGATCCTTTAGTTGTTTACACCTTTGTTTATATTTTCTCAGATCATCCAAAGCACACTCAAGCTTAGCTTCAAGATTGACTTATGCTTCAATGTCTGAGTATTTTTCAAAAGAATCTTCATCACTAGAATTGTTGTAGATTGAACTTTGTTCTGATTGAAATGCTTCATTTGAATTCTTATCTGAGTAGAGGTATTTTAATTTGTCCCAGAGTTCCTTTGCAGAGTTACATTCACCTATCTTCTCTTTGACATCATCAAGTACTCCACCAAGGATTGTATTCATTGACATTTAGTTACTTTTCTTGGCTTTCTTTTGAGATGGAGTCCTTACTCTGTTTGGTGGTAAGTAATTAGTGATCACTAAATTCCATACTTCAAGTCTCAATGCCTTCAGATGACTTTCCATTCTTGTACTCCAAAATATGTATTCTTATTTTCCAAGTATTGGAGTTCCATGGACAGTGTAAATCTTTTGTCCATCCATGTGTGTTTAATTTGATCTTCCTTTTAGTTTGTTAGACTGTTCTTAAAGGAATCTGGCTCTGATACCAATTGATGGAATATCCAACAATACTAAGAGGGGGGGCTGAATCGGTATTGCCTAGTTTTTCTTATTAATTTCACCAATATTAAGCACACACATTAATTGTTCAATTAAGAAATATATGATGAACAAAAAAACCTTATGAACACAAGATTTTATTGTGGAACCCAACAGGGAAAACTACTAACTCTTTTCTCATTAATAAAATGTTCTTTTACAAAACTGTTTTCAAGCTACAACTTGATGGAGAGACTATCCCCAAGTTTCTTCATCTATGACTAAAGGGATGATTCCACACCCCATTTACCAACTACAACTGGAAGGAGGCTACAACCCCCTAGTTTATCAACTACCACTGAAAGGATTCTTCGACACCCTATTTACCAGCTACAACTAGAAGGAGGCTACGACCCCCTATTTAGTCAGCTACAACTGACAAGGAAGCACCTACTCCCCTGCATGATCCAACCTGACCTTGCACCACCCAACCACCCTTAATTTCATAATGCAATTCAATATCATCTGATCTTCATCAAATTTGATTCATGCAACCATTAACACAAGTCTTATCAGATTTGACCTTTTGAATTTGACTTGTTTTCCCTTGCTCCACCCTTCCTCCATTTATGCTGGTTATAACACTTATAACTCTTCTACTGTACTCTGTTCAAGGTGTTCGTAAACACACAAAGATACTATCAATTCTTCAAGTTTTCTTAGAATCATTAACTACTGTACTTTCTACTTGTCTACTGCAACCTCTGCTTGAATGGTCTTCTGGTTATCTGCAGTCAAACTTCATCTCTTGTTCTCTGGCTTCTGTCATTTAATATTCAATGAATCCAGTGCAATCCAATAAAGGTCTTCTATATCAAATACTGAATCGCATAACTACTTCTTTGTCTTCTTCTATTCTTGATCTTCAATAAGACATTGACATGCCCATTAGAACCAACAATTCTTCTTCTGTTTTGATCTTCTTATCTGAACTGCGAAGACCCTTTCTTCTCACCACTCTTTCTCGTTTATATAATCTTCAAACTGGTGTGATATATAATGCTTGTGTTCTTTCGTTTGGACCATATCACCTCTTCATTCAAATTAACCATAATCATTATTATTCTTACCGTGAAGGATTTTCATAAATTGATCATAGATGTGGATCAATTTAATCTTTTAACTCGATCCCAAATCTCTACAATTATTGCAGAAACCGATTTCTATAGAGGCACTTCCTTCAAACCATTTTCATATGACCGACAAGGAAAAACCACAGGCTTATCAACATAAGTGATGTATTATCTTTTTCCTTTATTTCTCTTATTTTGTATGACCACAGGCGGTGACCAGGCACTAGGCTAAGTGAGTGCTTGATCACTTATCAAAATCAATGGTTACGTTTTAATCTCCCGATGATATGGACGACTGCCAGCACTTCGGGACCTCATCCTTCGTGACTTCTAGCCTTTTTACAAATCTACGATGAGTTGGATGACTGTCAGCACTTCAGGACTTCGGCTATTTCACTTATGCTATCTTTCCACTGTACTTGATCAATGGTCAAGAATGCTCCCAAAGTGTCCTTCAGATCAGATGACTCATGTCCACTTCAGGACTTCGGCCTTCAGTACTTAGGTCATTTTTTGGTGGTGAAACTCCCGAAGTAAAACTCCCGGAGTGATGTAACTTGCCGACGTCCCTTGATGACATGGCATAGGCCAAGTGTCTACCATGTGTCACTCATATTCATGATTTACATGTACCTGAAATGTCGATTTCATGTTGACACTTGCCATCATCTAATTATGCCATGTTTCCTTGCTGACATCATTGTTGATGATGTGGGATCTCAATATGAGTGCTACTTATCTTAACTTTGTGACTTTGGAACTTCAGCATTCGGGTGATTTTACATGTTCTCAACTCCATTTTGCTGAAGTGGTCAGTGTCGAAGTTGACCATCATCCTGATCTAATGGTCATCATGTATTGTCCAGATCTAATGGTCCTTATTCATTTCGTCCTTCGGGACTTCGGGTAATTCGATTTCTCCACTTCCCAATTATCCTGAAGTGAGATTCCCTGAAATGTAAACCTCAAGTAACTTGACTTCATCCAATGGTCATTCTTTAACCCAAAAAGGATTAACATGATCAAACGACTATTCGAAATTTGACTATTCAGAATTTCGAGCCTTTGGCCTTGCTTATCCTGTCGTTCTACTTTCCTCGATCTAATGGCCAGGATATATTCCAAAGTGATTCCTCAGATCATAAGGCTTACATTTATTTTGGGACATTTGTGGCTTACTCTGTCCTTCCACTAAACATGATCTGATGGTCCTGATATCTCCCAAAGTGTTATTCATATCGAATGGTTCACATTTTCTTCAGTACTTCAGCCTTTGGGTGAGCTTACTTGTTCATAACCCTTTTCTCCCGAAGTGGTCAGCGCGAAGTTGACCACTACTACCTTGGCGCACTCTGAATAAATCAGACGATCCTCATTTACTCCGGGACTTCATAATAGATGGTCTTCATCTTCGCTTATCCTATCCTTCCACTTAACTTGATTCAATGGCTATCGGGAATTCGGGTATTCATGATCTCAACCCTTTTTCCTTTTTTATCCTATCCTTCCACTCAACTTGATCCATCGATTGAGAATGGTATCGAAGCAGATCAATGATCAATGATGATTGCGGGGTCCCAACTAGCACGATGTTTAAAACTATCGTCGAGCTTCATACTGGAAAACTACTCGTTGGTAGTGGAACTGATGTTAACTGTAGATCTATTTGGTAGATGACGATCGACAGTCTAGACTAATTGCAGGATTGGAAATAACACATTGTTTAATTTTCCTTTCACTCTCCACAATCTATCCTTGTCGTTGATCTGGCACTTGCGTATCAACTGTCCTAATTTGATCTAATCGTTAACTAGTCCTCTAAGGATCCTTCTCTTGTAATCTGACGGTCTAGACTGATTGAGGGATTGGGAATAACATGCTTTTTAATTCTCCTTTTTCTCTTTGCAATCCATCCCCGTCATTGATCTAGTGCTTGTGTATTCAACCGTCTTGACTTGATCTGATCATGTTTCTACAATGCGCTTTCTCTTTTGAGTTTCATTGTGTG
>JASDQU010358427.1:0-11880 GCA_032191745.1 Picea mariana | reverse complement strand
ACCATGAAACATACCTCAACCATATGCAATATGATAGACAAGCCAAAACATCACAAATCTTCTTTATTCATAAAATAGAAGAACCTGCTACAATGGAGATGCCGATCTGGAATGCTCAATAGATGGCCAAGATGATAGACAATAGATAACAAGTATGAGCTGCTACAAAATGCTCTCGGCAATATAAAATAAGCCTCCAAAGGCTGGATAAGAGACAAAGACCAATGCTAAGTACCAAACCCCTCACTGCTGGAAGATGCCACGCTCTGCTGGATAACTGAAGCTCCTCAACAATTCGGCCCTGGTGCCAAAGATGTCCAATCACCTCCAGAAAGATGCCAAACAGTAGATTGGGTGATGGTAAGAACAACCCAGGTGCCCGAATCTCCAAGATCCCTCTCAACCTCTGTAGATCTGAACTCCTCCACTGATTGGTGCGCCCCACTGGATGACTGAAGCCCTAGATAATTTAGCCCTGATGAAGGAGGCCTCCAAATGCTCTGAAACTCTCCACAATGATAGATTAGGACGCTGCAATGAGAACCCAAGTGCTCAAATCCTCAAAATACCAGCTAGATCCTTAGATCTAGCTACCCTCCAAATAATGGTGCGCCCTCCTCTTGGGAAAACGACCCACTCTCAATACAAATCGATCCTCCACTAAAAGAGTCTGGAAAACCACCAAGAATGATGCCAAGACACCTGCAAAGGAAACCCAATACCTGGAATTCCCGAAATCCCTTCTCCACAGCTAGGATGAATCCTTCCTCAATGAATGGTGCGCCCCCCCTTGCTGGAAACCCCCAACTGGTGCGCCCTCTCTCTATCTGCACATGAAACTGATGTAGAATCCTGCAATTGAGTAGATCTGGAACTAGAATGGTGTGGGAGAGTATTTCATCTCTGAGACCAAGCTTGGGACAAGCTAGGTGGAATCTTTCACCACCGAATCGTCCTCTAGGGTTTGTTAAGTCAAAACCCTCAAAACCCCCAAGAGATGGGCCCTCTAGCTAGAAGCCAGATATCAAAATGATAGACATACATGAATCAATGAGAAGAGGCCCTTGCCTTTCCTTTATACTTTTGGCTCACCTTGTCCCTCCAAAGTGACTTTCATTTTATTAATATTTAATTAATTAATTAATTAAATCACTTTAATTAATTAATTAACCTTTTTACCTTTGAAAAGCTCCTTATCTCTCCTTGTGGCTTCCCTAGCCACTGAAAGTCACTTCTAGCGATCCCATCCTGTAGTGTTGCTCCTCCCAATTCCAATGAGCTATTACACTGAGAGGTTCCTCCAAGTAATGTGCCCAAAATGACCTCTTCAGTGAATTTCATTGACTTATAGCTCAAAATAGTCAAAATCATGGAAATCGTCGGAATGCAACAGAACCAAATCCAACCTGTGCGGAATGGCTCATAATGATGGAATATGATGAGCAATGCAAGTTGGACCCCACAATGCCTCTCAATAACCCCTATACTCGCTATAACCTCCATTTGGCTACTCTGGTCATCATAACCCTCTGCACTGTGATGATGTCCCAAAGTGGGGACATTACACCCGTGTTGTCACTTCCTAGGGAAAAGGGGTACTATTGGGGGGCCCTCACAAGGGTAACGTTCCGTTCCCCACCATACTTAACACTTGCCATCCTGGAGCCTCTCATAGTGTATTGAACTTTGGTAACGGGTCATGGTCCATTCTCTCATGAGAAGAAGGGGCTGAAGGCCCAGAGGTTGATGCAACTGCTCTATATGTATATGCTAAATGATAAAGGCCACCATAAAAGCCACATGCCAGTTTGAGCTCTACCCCACTCTAATGGTAATCACCCCTTGTCCTGATGCGAATGAATGCACAATCATAAAGGACTATAGCTCAATAAAAATAAATGAATGAATCTTGAAACCTGTTAAGAGGACTTGCAAATAGTAAATGGGTATCAAAAGGCAATTAAGGGGTTCATAATGCAAAAAATATCGATGAAAGGGTATCTCAAGCAGCAAGTGCTCCCTCTACAAAGGCGCTCATAGAAATGGATTTAATGACACCATAAGCCATGAAGTAAGCCCTAATTCATATCACTATCACACTTGCTCTTAAAGGGTTTCTTTCTTTCTTGCTTCCCTCGGGACCTATCCCTCTACCTAGGTCATTTATTTCCTGTCTTGGTTGGCACACCTAGTAGGGTTGGATGAAGGCCCTCCCATATTCAAACTTGCCAATTGACATGAGTTTCTGGGCTAGTGTGATGCTTGAAGGGGATATTGAGGTGAATTGTTTGCATGGCTTATATATTAAGTAACAACTTTCTTTGCCTGATTTAAGGACTAATATCTCTTATGAACATTGGTTTACCTTATCTTATACTTTGCTTTGTTTTGGATGGCCCTGACATGGCTCTTTGAGGGACGTCCTGGGAGAAATGTGCCTTTATTGCAGGACATTGGCACATGTCATGCAGAGTAGTGAGTCATCTAGTCACTTACCACATTTCGACATGAGCTCTCACATCCTTGAAACCTTGGATGATGGACAGATGAGCTTGGTTTGAGCAGCTTTGGTCATGATGGCACATAGATGGGCTGAAAGCCCACAAGTTGGGCAAGGTACCCCAGGGTTTATTATTCACTGGATCGAGGATGTTGCATCAACAAACAACCATATATCATTCAAAGACGAGATGCAACCTCTTTTGCCCTAAATGTAGCACCCTGGATCCTATACGTTGGCCCTCGTTTGATGATGACATCATCTTCTAGGGTTTGATGGACAGTTGGGGTACTAGTGATGATTTGACATGACCATGGGTAAGGAGATACACCATTGCCATCACTCCACCTTGTATTGATGCCACGTGGCCTTTGGAGGCCCTCTCCTAGCCTAGGAAGGCTTGACGTCACCACACGTGTGGCACTTATGATTTATTATTTGCATTTTAGAATTTTGTAAAGGTTAAATGAGGGGTCAGCCCCACTTCTAATCAAGTTTTGTTATGTTATGTGGACAACACGCTATGCCTAGGTTCATATATAGAGGCTAGCGCTCATTTTCATTTGGATCATCACAATTCCTCACACATTGTGGGGTAACACTTCTAAAACATTCTCTATTTCAGCCTTCTTGGTCGTTTTCTCTTATGTGCTATGCTTGAAGGAGGATTTTTTGTGGATGTGTTGCTCTCTTGGATGGGTATTTTCTGCAATTAGGGTTTTGATGTCATGATTCTTGGAAGAAGTAAGTAATTTGTTGCAATTTTGTCTTTGGTTAATGTTACATGTGTTAAATTGTTATCTTGTTACAAGTTTCTTTATCTTGTTGAAACCCTAAAAGGGGAACATAAGTGCTTCTTTCCCTCATAAAGTTTTATTTGCCAAAGTTTGTGAAGCATCCTTACTAGGGTTAAAATCCTAAGGCCCAGAAGTGCTTGCACTTTAGAGTTTTAACCTATGTTGCGGGGGAGCACCCCCCTCGCCCCCACTCCCGAAGCACGCTCTTGGACAGAGCGATTTCTGGGAGCGCTTCCTAGGAGAAAAAATTGCTCCCTACCCAGACTGGGAGCACTTAGGGAGCGATCCCTCCCTGAGCGCTTTCAGATAGCTCCCTCACTTAAAAAAAACGCTCTCTGAATTGCTCCCTAAAATCTGCGCGGGTGAGGCAAGATTGGGCATCTTTTTTGGTTTTGGGAGTGAGTGGGAACCAAGACAAGGTTCCATAAGAGAGGAAAATGTATGACTAGGGTTTCTAAGGGATTAAAACACTCACTCCAATTTTCTCTTCTTCTATTTCTCATTTCACTCATTTCACTCATCTTTGCTCTGAGGGTTTTGGGAGGGTTCTTGCTAGTTTTTGAGGGGATTGAAGGGAGATTGAAGGAGATTGAAGGGAGATTAGAAAGCTTGGAAGGAATATTGAAGGTTGCCACAGGGAGATTGTAGAGTTTGGAAGAGAGATTGGAGAGCTTGGGAGGGAGATTGAAGGCTACCATAGTCATATTCAACCACCATTGGAGACCTAAAGAGGTAGGCTCTTAAGCCCATTCTTGTTTCTTGTTTTAAAAAAAAAAAAGTTCATCTATTGTAAACTAGTATATTATGCTATATTGAATAATTGAATGTTTTCTTCTCCTACTCTTTCCCATTTCTCTTCCATCATTCTATTGGAGGTAGCAAATTATTATCAAGGTTCAACAATCATGATGATGATGTCAATGTAGTACGTCATTTTGGTTCCATTTTTGATTTTGTTGGTGGTAGTGGGAAGTTCACGTTGAAATACCCATGATAGTGACGAAGAAATAGAAGTGGACAACACATACCAAGGAGAGGAGGAAGGAATGGAAGGAGATGAAGACAATGAAAATGATAGTGATGAGCATGATCCCCAAAAATCAAAAGAGAAGTTCACACCTCTGTGGAAGTATGTCACAAGGCTTGGGGGAGGGAAAGGGGGTGGAACCACAAAATTTATATTCCACCATTGTCGTACAAAATACACAAGTTCCTATACCCGTGTGAGAAAGCACCTATGTGGGACTATGTACTGGGATGAAGGTAAGAGTATAGGAGTCAAAACCTGTGTGAGCATGCTACCTGAAGTCAGACTCAAATACCAAAGGGAAGAGGAGGTAGCACAAAACAAATCCAAAAGACTAAAGGTTGAACCTGAGAGTGCACAAAGAATGTTCACTGGTAGATCCACATCCCCCTATGCTAGTGCATTCTCGCCTTCATCTTCAGGGTGTAGAACACTATTAGATTTCCTTGACCAAGGTTGTAGAGATGATGTGGATGCAAAATGTTTCAGGTTTCTCTATGCATGTGGTATACCATTCAATGTTCTTCGCTCACCATATCGGCATGAAATGGTACAAGCCATCAATGGTGCCCCTAAAGGATACAGGAGCCCCGGGTATGACAAAGCTAGAACCTTGGGACTTGACAGGGAAAGAGCCAAAATCCAAGGTACTCTTGGAGAATCATTTATTGGAACCGGCATGGGGTATCAATTGTATCTGATCGTTGGATAAATGTGAAAGGCAGGCCATTGATAAATATTCTTGATGTGTCTGCTAGTGGTGCGGTCTACCTTTCAGTCCATGACTACTCAGATCGCTACAAGACATGTATTAATATTGCAGATGCCTTGATTAAAACCATTCAAGAGATTGGGCCCTACAATGTCATTCAAGTCATCACTGATAATGCTGCTAATTGTAAGGTAACAAGAGCAATCATTGAGGATAAGTACCCAAATATATTTTGGTCAGGGTGTTTGGTTCACACAATGAACCTTTTGATGCATGATATCATTAAAATGAAGGACCAAGATTATAGATGGATTGGTGCTTTGTACAAGAGAGGTAAGAAGATGATAATATTTATTACCAATCATAGCATGGCCGACTTCATTTTTCGCAATCACTCCAAGTTAGAGTTACTAAAGATTGCAAAGACCAGATTTGCTAGCTATTATCTCACCTTCAGGTGCCTGTTGAAGGTAAGAGATGCATTGGTTAGTATGGCCTCGAGTGATTCATGGAAGGATCTAAAAGACAAGGCTACATCCGCATATGAGAGAAATGACTTTCAGGAGGTGGAGGACACAATTCTTGATGGTCATTTTTGGCAACAAGTGAAGTATATTCTGCAGTTCATCAAACCCATTTACGGTATGATTCGGTTGGCATATACAGATCAACAAGTGATTGGAGATGTGTATGAGCAGATGGACAACATGCTAGGCCAAATCAAAGACAATGTTCAGTTGAGGGATGCAATCTTGTATGATCATATCCATAAACATGTGGTTAAAAGGTGGGATAATTTGAATGTTCCACTCCATTCCCTATCATATGTCCTTACCCCAAAATATTATTCTTCATCTTGGTTGGCCCAACCAGCGCCTGGGGGTGGGGTAAGGAGAAAACCACACATAGATCTAGAGGTGCAAAATGGATATATGCTTGCATTGGACAAGTTGGTACCTACTGAAGAGGAGTGTGCTCAAGTACAAAGCCAATTGAGCAAATACATCAATGAGCATGGAGTCTTTGGTAACTTGCATGCAACCAAAGATTGAGACAGGTTGAGTTCTATCGAATAGTGGAACATGTATGGCTCTTCTACCACACAGTTGCATAATTTGGCGGTGAAGGTGCTTCCTCAGGTGGTTAAAACCTCATCTGCAGAGAGGTGTTGGAGCACCTATAGCTTCATCCACAGTGTAAAGAGAAACAACTGAATGCAGACCGGGCATAAAGCTTGGTTTATGTGCATTACAATTTGAGGTTGTTGTCCCATTATTGTGATGCAAAGGGGAATGCTTTTTCTAAAAGAGATGCGACTTGGGACAACAATCAAGAGGAGACTAATTTGGAGGATGGAGCCATGGTTTTAGAGCGCTTGGGAGTGAAACTTTTGGGCGATCATGATGGTGATCATATTCTTGGAGGAGACATGCCACCCCCATCCACTAGCAATGTTTCGGATGCATCAATTTTTCCTTTATCTTCACAACATCCATTGTCATGTCGGGGCCATTCAACTGCTGGTCATGTTCCACGAACACTTCCAAGTTCCACCTACTCCTACTCCTCTTCTTCAAACTCAAAGAGCACGGGAAAAGAAACTAGAGTTTCTCGTGGCAAGAGGAAAACTTAGAGCATAGTACTTACTACTTGCTAACATATACTAGATCTCTTTTTCTTTTTCCTATTTAGTAGTAGTCTTTAGAACTTAGTACTTTGTCTGGACTCTTTAATATTTATTATGGCTTATTTTGTAAATATTGAAGTTATGAACATTATATGACAATTTACCTTTGAAGTTTGAAGTTTGAAATTTGAACTATTGATTGAATCTTACAACTATTTGGTAATGAATATGATACTCTAGAGTCTATTTCATTTTGTGGTTGATGTTGTCTGTTACAATCTATTGATGAAAAATGTTTATGATTGATGTTATATGTGTACTAAATGGTTGATGCTTTAATGATCATCACCAATACAATAGTGAAATGATCTTATATTTATGTTTTCATGTTTTTTTCCATTGATTCGACATTTTGCATGTTTCTTTTCATATATATGCATCAAAATATATTAAAATATGTATTATATAAAAATATCTCTCGCTTCCAAATATTTTTGAAAAGTACGCTTTTTGCTCTCACTTCCTCTTCTGCTTCTCGCTTCCACTCCCTGCTCCCAACAAACTTGGTTTTAACCTTAGACCCTTGAGCTAAGTGAAGTTAGAAGAAGAGAAACGACACCTAGGGCCCACACATGCTTGCACCCTAAGTACCTTCTTCCTCAAAGTATAAAGCCTAAGGCCCAAACGTGCTTGCACCTTAGGGTTTAGACTCTACCTCTTTTGTTTCACCTAGATCAATCTTCAAGTTTAATGCATTTGAGACTTCATAGGCCCTAGAAGACACAACAACACTGATCTAGGAGTGTTATTGTAGCTACAACAGTTGTTAAAATCACTCTTCTCAATCTCTCAAACATCCTACTAACATTATTAATTCTAACTATAGCAAACTTCAAGTATTTCTTGCCGCTGTTATAAAAGTTTGCTACAACCACTGAAAACTACAATAAATTGCTAGATACATCTGTTGACCGCCTATTCAACTAGGGGGTCAACTCTATGTACCATGAAGATATGCATCATCAGATGCTACCAAGTCAAAGACTATTTGGTTCTACAGGGCAATTTTTGCTCCCAACACATATTTTTGTAATTGGAATTTCCGCTCCCCTGCGTGGGATAATAATGTAATAGGTCTGCATGGATCATAGTTAGGTCAGGTATTTTAGGATTTCTTCATTAGGAGAGTTCCTTTCACTGAGTGTTTTTTTTCCTCAGGTTATTAATTTGGCCTAACCAGCCTTATTAATTTCCCTTGAGTTTTTCACTCCCACAAATAATTTTTCCAAAGTGGTGAAAGGCGTTCTAATGGATTCATCCTCTGGTAGCTAGTGTTTAGGAATGATGTAAATGACCATGTAAGACATCTCAAAAAGTTTCGCGAAATTCCGTCAAGTCTAGATAGGTTTTTTTTAATTAATTAAAATTGCCTAAGGTTGGGTAATTTAATTAATTAATTTTAATTAATTTTTGATAAATATTGTAAAAACTAGGTCCTTGGGCTTTTGCTAGGGGTATTTGTGCTCAAAAGAAATGGAATGAGACCCCCTACACCCTTGGACCAAGTTTCAGATCAGTCGAACAACTTTGGTTAGGTGTTTGTCCTTAGGGAGTCTTAGTCAGTCAAAACAACAATTTTAATTGCTAAGTCATGACATAGGAAAATTGTCATTTTTGTAATTTTTGAGCAAATGGACTAAAGTAAAGGTGGAAAATGATGAGAAAGACATATCCTAACCTACCCAACCCATCTCCTAACCTTTTTACACCCCCTAGATTCACCTCTCACTCAAACCCTCATGCCCCTAGGGGGATTTGCGCCCCCTCTCCATGTGAAAACATTACAACTTGAATTTATTTAAGTTGTGGCCCCCTCCCTCATGAGGTGCGCCCTTCCTAGCCTCCCACATCACCCTCTTGCATGGTCCCACCTCCTCCAACTCACCTCCACCTCTCCAATCCTCACCCAAACCCTAAAGTTGCGCCCTCCCACCTTGAGATCTCCACTTTCCCTTGGGTTTTGACATTTGGCAATGATCCAAGAGGGGTCACTTTGCCTTTCATGGTATAAAGAGAACCCCTCCCTCACTCATTTCCTCACCATCTCTTGAGTAAAGTTATGCTACCATTTTCTTGCCCCATCTCTCTCTCATTGTTCATCATTGCTTTCATTCCATTGTGCTCTTAGAGAGCTTGGAGCAATTAGTTGCTGCAACCTCTCCCTTTGATAATACGAAAGGCTTTGGAGGATCTTGGAGTCCAAGATTGTGTCTTGGTGTTCCATGCATATGAGGTGATTTGTTCCGTTCGGTATTTTTAGTGGAATATTGAGTAGTTTTCTTGGATAATTAGTTTGCTTAGATAGGTTTAGCAATAGTGTAGTTGTTGGCCTAAATGTATTGTATTGGTAATGATATAAACTAGTTTATGTTGTTTGTTCATGCAACCCATTATCTACTCTTATCTCACATTGTATTTCAAAGTTGCAGGTTGTTTCAAGAGTTTTTTTGGGATAGCTTCAAGCAAGAATCTACCCTCATATCTCACTAAAAATCCATAGTTTTTCCCTTCTTCATTTTCTGTTTCATTTACATTCAGATTTTGGTTGTGTTATCCTCGATTTCTAGGGATAACTAGGAGATCATGTCTCGAGGCCCACAGGCCTAGACATGGAGTACCGAGAGCAGGATTGACCTGACCATGGCCCTGGAGGGCCCATCCTTTTCTTCTTTCATCAGATTCGTCTTGTCAGCAGCAACAACATCCATCACCTTCGACTTGGTCTTGTATCGGAGAAGGCTCTTGCTCCATGAGGTAATTGTTCCAGGTATCATGGTATGTGTCACTTTTGATCATTATAACCTTTAAATGTATGCATCTAATTCCTTTCATCTCTGACAACTGCTTGGATCTTACATTGACCCACTTGGCCATGCTTGGGGAGATTGACTGGGTGCCCTAACAAGCCTGTACCCATAGGTTTTGGTTTGCCACTGGGGGATTTCTGAAGAGCCATCGTCCGCTCCCATCATGCCACCACTTTTCCATCTGATCTCCCGCTCATCTGTCCCATTCCCCTTGTTCGGGCATTAGGATGATCTGTTTGTGGGGTTGCACCTTATCTCGTGGGAAGAAGGGGCTAAAGGCCCAGAAGGTAAAAGCAGTTGGTAAAAGATAAAAGCCTAGAAATAAAACCTCGAGATGCTTCGCCCAGGGATCCCCGAGAAGGCAATAAAAGGCCTCTCAGCAAGAAACAAGAGGGACCCAAAAAAAATAACAAACAAGACCTAGTCAAGAGGATAAGGGGTCTCATCACGAGCCAACCTATTATGTTCATGGGTACCTAACAACATGACATTGCCACCATCTGGTTACCACGCCAGGGCAGTGACCTTTGGTTGCATGGCCAAGGGAAAGGGGGTCTCATCATGAGCTAGTCTTATCATCTCTGTGAAAGTACTTGTGGGTAACACTGTCAGCTCTGGTCACCACGCCAAGGCAGTGTCCTCTGGTTAGCCCTTGAATAAAAAGAAAAAGAAGAAGAAAAAGCAAATAAAGAAAAGAATAAAGGCAAGAAAGGGCTTGGAAAAATTTGCATCCATGACGGGTACAACTCGCCTTCTACAAAGGCACCCACAGGTAATATCATGCATCCCTGGCTCTCACTCTACCCGTATGTCTGGACATCCCTTAGCCACATCACCTCATTTACATGGCTTGGATGAAACCCCTTGGAAACTTTCCTTTCCTTATGGATACTAGCCCAATAAGGTGTCTTGTCCTTTTTCTCAACCTTGTATTGTAGGTTTTTGTAATGTCTTTGAGCTATTGAATGATATATCAGAGTTTTTATGCATATGTTTGATAATATTAATGATGAAATGTGATTAACATTGCTATGATCCCTGTGACTAATGAGCCCATGGAGGGCGTAGTTTTTGATGTGCAGGACCATGCTCGACGGACAGGTACCATTTGGACCGGTACACATGGGAGATGATTAGTTCGGACCTCCATGGGGTTGAAGAGCCCATCAGATGGTTGCTGAGACCCCTTCAGAGCGTTAGAGACAGGACAGTGTTTGATTGAGCTCTTGCACTGGAGAAGAAGAGGACGTTTCACCAGAGGCACTTTGGCAGAGCCCGGCCTAGGGGGAATGACCCCTTTTCAGTGGAATGTTGGCCTTGGAAGCATCAGAACGTCCCCATCATCACCATGACGTCATCCAACTTCATGGTCATTCTTGGAGGTAGATTGGGCAGCAATGGCATGTTGGAGAGGCCCCTGGGGGGCTAACGTTTTGCTCCTGGATGTCTCATTTGCCCTAAAAGGGGCTAGCGCCTCCCTTGAAGGGGCTTTTGCCTTTATTACAGCTCAGTTAGAATTAAAGGTCATTGATATAGTATATATTGAGAAGTTTTATCCTCATTTTGATATAACACAACACTCACTCTCCTAGTGAGATCTGATTTTTGCGCCCTACTTGGGTATTTGTTCTCTTTGAGTGAGGCGCACTTGTTGAAGGAAGGCATTTCTTGGCATTTTTGGCATTTCTCTTGAAGTTAGGTTTACAACTAGGGTTTGCAATGCTATTTCATGATGATATGTAAGTGTTTTTTCTACAAAACTTCTTGATTGAATGGTTGTAGTCTTATATTCTTGCATTTATTATAAACTTTGCTGATTTGAAAACCTAGGGGACAAACACACAAGTAGGCCGTTGTCTCATGTCCCCTGAAAGAGAAATTTTCAGCCATTGAAGAAGGAAGGAAGAGCCTAGCCATGGCTACACTCTTATTGCTTCTTCCCCCTATGCTAGCTGTACCTTTAAAAGTCAAGAAGGAGGAGACATCCCAGGCCTAGGTTATCTACACCTAGGGCCTTCTTGCTTCTAGGGTTTGGTGATAAGGCCTTGCTTTAGTAACACCCTCCCTCACCACACTCTCGTGTCTTGATTTATCTTTTATGCTAGCCGTTTTGCCAAGTTAAACCTAAGGAAGGAGGAAAGAGCACGGGGCCTTGCTTTAGCAACACCAGAGTGAGCCTCTTTCCCCTAGGGTTTTGTTTCTGGGGCCTTGCCATAGCAGCACTTCAGAACCCTTCCCTCTAGTCCTTAGCCTTTTTCCTTCAACCTTTGCGTCCTCCCTTAATTTGACTCCATTTACCCTTAGGCACTGATCTTAGGCCTCCAACGTTGAAGTGATAGTGGTCAAACAA
>JASDQU010358418.1:0-11880 GCA_032191745.1 Picea mariana | reverse complement strand
AGTGAATTTAACCCCCTTTTTCTAGAGGGCAGTAATTGGACAACCAATATTGGAAAATCCTTTTATGAACCTTCTATAATATCTTGCTAATCCCATAAAGGAACTGATATTAGATACATCCTTTTAGGTAGGCCATTCCATAATAGATCTGATCTTGTCAGGGTCTACTGCCACTTGTTCTTTAGAAATAACATGGCCAAATAATGGACTTGTTTCTGGAAAAAGTCACACTTGCTAAACTTAGCATAGAGCTGATGCTCTCTTAGTACTTGAAGTGCAAGTATAATATGTTCTTCATGCTCTTCTCTGTTCTTGGAGTAGATTAAGATATCATCAATGAAAACCAATACAAATATGTCTAGGAATTTGCTGAGTACATTGTTCATCAAGCACATAAAAGTGGTGGGGGCATTAGTTAGTCCAATTGGCACCACCACAAATTCATAGTGACCATACTTTGTCCTGAAGGTCATTTTGTGGATGTCTTCATGCTTGATTTGGATTTGATGGTATCCATACCTCAAGTCAATTTTTGCGAAAATGGAAGCACCCCCTAATTGGTCGAACTATTCATCGATTCTTGGTAAGGGGTACTTGTTCTTTATGGTTATCTTATTGAGTTGTCTATAATCTATGCACAGTCGGAGCGTGCCATCTTTATTTTTCACAAACAGGGCTGGTGCTCCCCATGGAGACACACTGGGCCGGATGTAGCCTTTTTCCATCATTTTCTTTAGCTGTAGCTTGAGCTCAACTAGCTCGGGTGTACTCATCCTATAGGGTGTCCTAGATACTGGCACCGATCCTGGTGCAAGTTCTATCGAGAAGTCAATGTCTCTTCTCGGAGGTAGACTCGATAGTTCTCTTGGAAACATGTCTCTATATTCTCTTAATATGGGGTGGTCCTCTAGGTTCAGTTTGTCATCCTCAACAGATTCTAACACCTTTATTTCATATATAGGACACCCCTTTCTAAAATATTGTTTCAATTGAAGGGATGATATTTGTCTCACTAAGACAGGATTCTGAATCCCTTGGGGGGTCATCTTTCTCCCTTCTTCATTTACACATTATAAAGTATTATGGTAACAATCCAACTTAGTTTTATAAGTAGCCAACCGGTGCATACTAATCAACAAGCAATAAGACCCTAGGGGAAGTATGTTAAGGGCCGCTCGGGTGGGAAATCCATCCATGATGAATTGGCAAATTGGTATGACCTCTGCTACTTTTATCTTGTCTCCAGTAGCTAGTTGTACCAACCATGGCTTAACATGTCTAACTGGTTGCAGTTTACACTTATCAATAGTATGAGGGGCCACATAACTCAAATTAGAACCATGGTCAATTAACATAGAAACTAGACAATTGGCAATCATACCTTCCATCTCCACCACTGAAGCTTTGTGTACGACTTGTTTATTATCGAAAGCTGGATAAATCCATGGCATGATCCTAGCCACATCATTGACTATGCTAGCTTATTGGATGTTGTAAATTCTCCTACTATTTTGTTGTCAGTGTGGGAAATACATCAGCAAATGTTATTCTCTGCAACCCCAACATTTCAAGGGTTCCTTCTTTAGGTTATCAATCTTTCCTGGGGCTGATCCAAAAGGTTTATTTCCACTCTGGGAGGGGAAATTCTGCTGGTACACACTTCAGGTAGGAAGGCTCATATTTGAATCCTTCCTATAGTTCTTAAACCTTGAGGATTTAAATCCCTTCTTCTTGAACCCTAAACTACTCTTCTTCTTCCAGTCCTCATGAGGCTTTGTCTGATGCCTGAACTGTTCATAAAAATACCTTTCATTCCAGATAGTGTCTTCTAAGGTATTTGGCTCATCAAACTCAATCTTGTTCTAGTAGGTCTGAGGTAACCCATTGATAAATTGTTGGACTTTTACCTTTTCATATTTTATGTAGGGGACATACCTCAACAACTCAAGGAATTTATTGATATATTCCTCTATGCTGAACTGTCCCAACTTGATTTCATATAAATCCTTAGTCTTCCTGTCGAATTATTTCTCTGATAAATACTTCTTCTTGAAGTGTTTCTCAAATTGTTTCCATGATAAGTCCTTTTCATGGATTCCTTTCATATTCTTAAGATCTTCCCACCAGATGCAAGCCTTTCCATTCAGGTTGAAGATGTCTATTCAAGCCTTCAAGTTTTCAGAATAGTCATAAACTTTGAAGTAATTATTTAAACCAAGTAACCAAGCTTCTTCCTCTTTCCTCTTCTCAATCTCTCCATCGAAAGAGGGTGTTTTGGATTTCTTTAACTCTTCAGGGTCGTGACTTTTGGAATTCTTCCACCTCTTTCCTTTCTTCTAAGAATGTGAGCTAGTTTTTCTACTAGAAGATCCCTTAGAGTTTCCCATTCCCTTTCCAGAGGACTCTCCTGAAGAGCGTCCACTGCCTCCAGGTTGGACCTTCCTCGAGGTACTTATCCCTATGTGGCCACTTATGGGACCTCATTTTTGTATTTCAGGTGGACTTTGACTTTATATGTCATCGGTCCACATGGTTGGTTGCAGGTCCATGCTGCAGTTGCCTCTGTATATCGAATAAACTCTGGAACAAGACTGCATTGATTTCTGTTTGTTTCTCTTGGTCCTTTATCAACCTCTCATTGTCAACCTTGCAACTCTGTAATTCGGTCATAAGGGTCCTTACAGTTTCAACTAGATCTGGAGGGGTATCCACCACCATCCTCTCGTAAGACTCTTCATCTCTATTGTGGGAGCCCTCTCCCAATTCATGTTGCGTTGCCATCCTTTATGCTTGTGATTTCCCGTGATTTATTGACTGCTGGAGTGTTGAAAAAAAACATACTGTTAGTCAATAATCTATTAGTTTATGAACAACATACAATTCAAGTTTTTGTTTTTTTAGTACACACACACAGTAGAAATTTTTAAATAAAAGTTTAACTAGACTCTTTAGGGAAGTAGTAAGATAAGGTGTCACCCTTAATATTTACTTTAAACATGATTTTTAAATGACTCATCCCTGATCCCAAGAAGGATAAGTGTTGTAACCATGCTCTGATATCAATTTGTCACACACCCATGGATGGGCGTAAAAATTTCATTCTTTCTCAAGAATAACAATACCCTCATTAGGGGTCCCTATTTTGTTCTTCTCTTCCATAGCTTTCCAGCCATGGTCTCCATGCTCCGAAATAAGCATAGAGTTGGCAGATATCCCCTCCTAAGTCTTTGGGTTCTTCCATCCCTATATACTTGCATATGACTGTGGGCTATGACCATACGCCAAAACAATAGGTGCCAAGACAACCACCGCACGAATCCTCTGGAATGGAAAATCTCTGAATTTCATAATCCAATGCCATTGTCCTTGGGGATTTTGATGGTCCTGATTCAATTTGGGACTTCAGTGTTAAGGAGTCCTAGACACTCACAAAACATTTTCTCCCAAAGTACTCTGTACCTGAAGCTACAGATCAGGTGCCATGCGTCTGTTTTAAATCAACGACTTAGGTTCATTTTGGGACTTTGACATTCGAGAGCTTCAGACGTTTCTGTAGCCTTTTCTCCTAGAGAATTTTCTTTTGGTGTTAAGGATTGTGCACCACACGTCTATCCCGATCAACAGTCCTGGTTTACTTTGGCACTTTGGCGTTCGGGAGTTCCGAACGTTCCAACAATCTCTTCTCTTGAAATACTTTCTTTTGGAATCAAGGATCGTGCACGATGCATCGTTTGCATTTGATGGTGGGGATCCACTCCGAGAGATCCTCTACTCCACAGTTCTTTCTCCTCACTTCTGAAGTACGTGATATTTTAATGCATGTCTCTCACAGATCGATGACTATGAATCACTTCGACTATTCAGGCCTCGGGAGTTTCAACCTCTCCACACTCATTTTCTCCTGAAGTGATTTCACCTAAAGTCAATGATCTGTCGATGCGTATCTCCCACGAATCAATGGCTACAATTCACTTCGGCTCTTCGAGCTTCGAGAGTTTCAACCTCTCCACACTCAGTTTCTCCTGGAGTGATTTCACCCAAATTCAACAATCTGTCGACGCATGTCTCCCCCAGATCGACGGTTACAAATCACTTCGGCTCTTCGAAATCCTAGTCATTTCACCAATCAAGTGGTCGAGGTATGCATGTGACAGGGGATGACACATAGCTAGGTCAGGGGTGACACATGGCTTCGTCGCTTCGGTCTGATCATTCTTCAACCCCCCTCAGGTTTTCACGATCATGATTAGTCCAATACCAATTTGTTCACTGATCGACGGTTCACAGTGATTGTGGGGCCCCAAGGTGTTCGCTCTTTATCGAATATCTTTGTCTCCACAATATGAAAAGTACTTTCCCAACTCGATCTAATCGTGGTTGTTGATCTTCGATCCCGATGATATCAAAAACACTGGTGAATTGTGGGTCGTGAACTAGCACGTCCACTAATTTCACCTTCGTGCTCAGCAATGATTCCCCACCATTGATCTCCGTTCACAGATTGACAATTCACGACGATTGCGAGGCCTAATTTTCAAACTCTGGGAAGTGCTCGTCTGACTCTGTCCATTCATGGTCATTGATCTCCCATCCCCAACGAGATCAACGATGTTGGTTGATTGTAGGCCATCACACCTTCGAGTTTTCCATAGTTTCTTTGCCAATATAGTTATATTTACAAACTTGGGGAAACAAGGTGTTACATATAGGTACTCATAGGACTCTAGGCCTCATTTCCAAAATAGATGAGCTAAAGTTGATGGAAGGAGATCCATTTTAAGGAGAGAATTAAGGAATATCTCATCAGTCAACATGAGGTACAAGGAAATTTATTGATGATTTGGAGGAATTCAGACGAAGAGGATGTTCACTAACCAACGACCCTATGTGTCTTTCACATGCACTAGATGCAAGTAGTGCACGAAAAATATCCTATGAATAGAAGACAATAAGGAAAATTGATGACAAAGGCGAGGAAACCACCAATAAGTCTAATGTCATCCAAGACACTCCACGAATACCAATGTGTGAATATATTTCTTTCTTTCGAACACAAGGGAAACCCCCTAGTCAACGAGCAATGAGGAGATGTCAACTGTTGGGTTCAAGTTTACCTACCTATAATGAAATTAGGACCATGTTGCATGGTAGGACTACAAATTCATGTGACTCTAAGACACATTGAGGGTATGGCCGACATGAAAAGTTAAGAGTTCTAAGGAATGGATGACACATGCTTATATACTTCCTTTGAACAAGAGAATGAGACATATGGAGGACTCTGGCATCATAGACTCGATGTTGAAACTTTGTAATGTAGGAGGCACAAATCAAACTCTCCATAGGGACTGAAAGAATAACCATTTGGAGGAGTAAACTCTAAATAACGATCTCAACTTCCTAAGGTCATGCTAAACCCAAACTTTGGATGACAAGTGGACTCAAACATTTGTGCTCCGTTCAAAGGCGACACGACTGTTGCCAACATAAGATAATATTCCTTTCCCGCCCGTATTTTTTTTTGTTTTTTCATAGGCAAATGAATGTTATGATACAGAGGAGGAAACAAGTGTTTCGTGTAAGCAAATAGCTCCAAATAGTGGAACATTACTATACTCAATGGAAGGAACTGCACGCGGGGCATGGACAATCGAGGGAATGTTTCCTCTTAGGGTACAGGGTGTCAAGCTGCAGAGGATATAAACAAGGCTCTGCTTGGCTGGTGATGCAAATTGATGAGGTAATAGGACTATAATGAGAAAGAGGGAACCAACAATAGGTTCAATACTTCAAGCAAGAGGATGCAAAGAAATTACAACTTAACTCCAAAGAATGTCATTTTTTCATAAATTTAGACCCCTAGGCCCGAAAAAGTATAAAACAATACCTAGGAGAACTCTTCTAGCCAATGTTGACTAGAGTGTTCCTTTTTCGAAATTAGTCTAGTTGGTTTGAAAAAGGGTTAAACTTACACCAAATAGATTTCCTTTCAAAGCCATTTAATGAGTGTGAAAGAGAAAAGTTCACTAGACAATCTTTTCTCTTTTGAGAGAGTCGGAAAAGAGCTTAAACCAGACTCGAGGATGTTGTTCTAAGGATCATATCATGGGGGAGGCCAAGGATCCCATGCAGGACTTTTGTCGAAAGTCAGCAACTCACAGGTAGATGACACAAGCTTGGGAGAACACAAAAGTTTCCAAGACGAGGAGGATACAATACTTGCAGAGGAGACTTTATCTACAATATATCGAAGAATTCCCCTTATCTAGAAGGGTGTAGAAGAAGGAAGGTGAGGCTCTACAAGATCATCCCAATCAAAGAAAACCATCCTAGAAATTAGAGGGAGCGTACTCAAAGAAAGTGAAATGCTCCCTTGTGAAAAAGGTACAGAAATGGAAATGCTAAGGACATGGTAAAAATATGCATCACCCTCCAAAACAAGAGTGGGATTGACCGAATATTGCATCGACAATGTCACTTCCTTAGAATTGTCACTTTCCAATAGAAGAGTGGGATCGACCGAAGATTGCATCGACATGACCTATTCTTCAACTGTTGGTTGAAAAAGATGTGAGACAACATGGTCAAGAGATGCATCACCCCCTGAAACGAGAGTGGTTTCGACCGAAGATTGCATTGGTATGATTGTTGTATCAACCAAATAAGGTTGGGAAACCAAAGATGACTTAGAACTCGAAGGGCCACTAGATAAATGGCACACTTCTCATACCACCGTAGTAGCAGGGAAAAAACAAGTAAGGTGATCTCCTTTGCAAATACTACAAAGGAACTTGGGCTTACGTCCTATACATTGAGGCTTATCAATTGTATGAATGCCCTTAACATGAATTGTAGTGGTTGGTGACATGATCCTAGTATGATTTGCAGAGGCTAGTAGCATTCCTTCAACATGACTTGCATAGGTTTTTGATGAAATTCCAACATGACTAGTAGAGGTCAGTGGTGAATCACCAACATGACTAGCAGAGGTTGGCGATGTATGTGTAGTGTGACTAACAATGACTAGAGTTGTGCCCCGATCATGACTTGCAGTGAATGGCTACTAGTATTCAACATGAGCTGCAGAGGTTGTTGACCTATCTCCAAGATGACTAGCAGAGGTTGGTGATATAATGCTAGTATGACTTGCAGTGACTGGACTTTTGTTTTTAGCATGAATTGCAGTGGTTTGTTGCAACATATAAGACCAAGGTTACAGGAAACACTGATTTTGAGAGATTGTGGGCCAGGAAGGGTTCTGGTATACACCATGGCCCTTTCTGACAGGATGGTATCCTCCTCCAAACTGATTCATAAAGGGTTGTAAGGGCATCATCACCGAGCAATCCTCTTACAGAGAGAAAGTGACATGACAAGGGTTACTTAGGGGAGGATATATGTTGACCCTAGTTGAAAGAACTCCATGAAGGGGGTTTCCCATACTATAAAACTGACTCCCCTTGGATGAAACACTAGAGGACAGAAGGAGGTCTGCCATGAGAAAAGAGTTCGTAGGAACCAACATAGTTGAAGAAGGGTAGATGGATGGGATGTAATAAGTAGAAGGACCACACATTTGAGAACTCGATCTTAGAAAATCAAAGCTAGGATTCGGTCGAGAGGAAGGAGAATTCCAACCTCCCACCATGGGAGTTGGTTGAGGGATATGACCCCCACCAAAAAAAGGAATAATAAGGAGGCATCATGCCCCCAGACCCAAAACTAGGATTCACATAAGACGACGAACGCAGGATGACAAGTGCGACGTCATGTCTGGTATACCGAAAGAGAAAGGATTAGAGGTCCAAGGCATTGGATGAGCATCATGATTTGACGTACCACTCAAAAATAGAGAAGGATTCATCCCCATGGAATGAGAAAATACCATGGGCTGGGTAGCACTAACCAAGGGAGTCACAGAGGATCCACTAGCCATCGCAATGAAAAATCACGACAAAATACAAAATCCTAAGGCCAACTAATAATCATAGATCACACCAAAGTAAAGCAAAAAGGGCCAATGCACACAAACAGGATATAGTGGCTGAAAGGGGACTCCTGCACTAGAGTAGGTATGTCTCACCCAAGAGGGGCCTGAGTCTCCCTTCAAAATATTGGAGGTATCATAATCAATTATAAGGGCCCTCATGGGCTTAACAATGCAGTTGGTTAGATCCCCCCAGAGAGGTAATCCTCCATAAAGGCTATGTGTTGTCTGACCCTTATCTGACTCAAGGTACCTGCAGAATAACCCCTTCAAGTAACCTACATGTCTACCTATGTCAAGCAACTAAAGCCACCATGATATAATCATTGCGTAGGAGAACAGTTGTAAGTGAGGTCCACCATATGGGCAGGGTAACAAAGCCTGAAATCTTGAAAGCACTGCCTCACACAGAGGTAAAGGTACTAGAAAGACTCCCAAATACAAATAGATCCCTAGAAATATCTATGACGCTAAGAAGGCATTAGAGGGATATCTATGAAACCAACTTCGCGCGACCTTGTGCTTAACTCTGGTGTGAGTAGAGCATCCCAATGTCACTAATTACACAATGGATTTCACCACTCCCTGGTCAAACACATATGTTTAGTTTAATAGCCGTGGAGAAGTTTACTCATAAAATTGTATTCCAAGGTTCTATATCCTATGCTTGTTTGTGTACTCGGAAAAATAAAATAGTTTCTAATCAATTTTAGTTAATCAACGTTACTTTTAATGGATTTTCTTACTCAAGAGATGTGGTTGTGAAACTGATGATGTTATGACTCCACATATTAAAGAAATGAATATAAACAAAGTGCTAATTCCTAATCTTAAATTCTCAAAATATGGTAAGATTTTCAAAATTCAACTTTCAATGCAACTCTACAATTTCAATAATATGCAATCTTTCCATATGTATCGAGATCAATAATAAGAACCGAAAAGATCAAATGCCATAATGCAAATGAGCAATTTTTTTTTTTTTGTATTTTTGATATAAAGAAATGAAAATACAAGGACGGAAAAGCAACTTGATATCGAGACCCTACTGCAAGAAAAAAGATACAAGCCAAGAAGGATACCAAGAAGCAAACACTCAAACCAAGATGCAAGGAAAACTAATGAAACATATGATAAGAAAGAAAACTGCCCAAAAATTCAGCAAAAATAAGGTTTCCTATCACTCTATAAGCACTCAACAGCTAGGACAGAGACCCAAGAAGACTCAACAACCAACCAAACTCACCCAACTAACACCAAACTCATCCAGTAAGCCTAAAAGGTTGATGTACATGACTATTTAAGCAGAAACTGTGTATGTACGTGTACTATAGAAGGACAGCTCGCGTATGCATATGTCTGTCAAGGGAAAACCCATGTATATGTATTAAAACACTGCCAGGGTAATGATAAGGCCAAGAAACTCATATTCAAAGTAAAAATAGGTTGTCAAGCAATCAAGTGACAAGGAAACGCAGGCTAACAGAGAGAAATCAAAGGAGAACAACACTCCAAACCCCAAAATAGAATATTCCATCCCCAGTATGGTCGCCAATTCTGTTACAAGGAAAATCACTCTATGGCATGGGGTAAACCACAATAGACGGAATGACTATAGAAATAAACTCTAATCCCAAGTATGCTATATAAATGAACATGCTAACAAGATAAGATAAAGATCCTACCTCATCTGTATGTTCGATGAAGACCATCATTGAACATGCAACTCAAATCTTTATACCTGCAACTTGTCCTCAACAACCAATATACACAAGCATATGGTGATAATATATAATGTTAGCACATAAAATATCATAATCCATTAACAAACATGACAAATACTGCCATGGAATAATAATTCAAATATTTTCAAGATATCAATTGGACGGGAAAAGAGTATTTATATTAAAAATAATCAACATAAGTGTACATGTGACAAACTTCCATGTCGGCACATCTCAAAATCGAGAAACTAAGTCCCTTCTAGTTGGGCCTCCACCACTTCAATCCTCCACCAAAGGAAAGCTCATATATGGGAGACAATGAGGTTCTCCATTAAAGAGGGAAGAGCTTGGGGGTTGAACAATGTGTTCAGACTTTAAAGGACAAAGGGATGCAAACTCAATGTGAAGTGAAAATTTCTCCACAGTATTTTTGCTCTCCAAATTTGAATTCTCTCCTCTTCCATGACTTGGATATGGCTCAATTTATATCCTTCAAATGGAACTGAAGGGATGAGTCAGAATGTTTCCAGTATATGGAAGGTCAAGGATCATGGATCTCATGACGTGACATGGAAACCCGAAACAATATTTAATTTTGAGCACCAAACCTGATGTACTCAGTCTGTAGTAGTGCAACCTACATATATGCACGATGTATACCTAGTACGGTGAATATATGTGGAAAAATATGATTTTTTGACTTTGGGAAGTACAAAAGGGAACTTCAATTCTGCATAGGTAAATGGAAAGGCCATCTAAGCAAGTTTCATGGGGTGATGAAAAATTAGCTATAACACTAGGCGTGAATAGAGGCTCAACCATAATGTGTAGAGGAACAATATTTCCTGATCAAAGATGATGGTTTGTGGTCTCCAAAAATGTACCCACACTCATTCAAAGAAGAGCTTGGCAGTGGCCTTCGCGGTGATGTTCTTCTTGTAGGTGGCCAAAATTGTCGTCTTGGAAAATCGATCAACAACCACAAAAACATGGTCATTTCCTTGCTTGGTTGAAGGAAGGCCCAACATGTAGTCCATCGAGATGGATTCCCAGGGCTTGTCAGGAGTAGGCAGAGGGGCGTACATGCCTTGTTTGTTAAAGGCGCAAGCCGTACATGACCTGATATACTTGCTGTTGATTAAGGTTGGTTGTCATTGATGTCAACCCTTGAAGAAAGACCCGTAGAACAAAGGTTTGGGTAATGGACCCAATAGTGTTTGATGTAAATATGACTCATTATTTTTTTATCATGGTTGATAAGAAGTAAATATGGATGAACTCNGGGAGACAATGAGGTTCTCCATTAAAGAGGGAAGAGCTTGGGGGCTGAACAATGTGTTCAGACTTTAAAGGACAAAGGGATGCAAACTCAATGTGAAGTGAAAATTTCTCCATAGTATTTTTGCTCTCCAAATTTGAATTCTCTCCTCTTCCATGACTTGGATATGGCTCAATTTATATCCTTCAAATGGAACTGAAGGGATGAGTCAGAACGTTTCCAGTATATGGAAGGTCAAGGATCATGGATCTCATGACGTGACATGGAAACCCAAAACAATTTTTAATTTTGAGCACCAAACCTGATGTACTCAGTCTGTAGTAGTGCAACCTACATATATGCATGATGTATAACTGGTAGGGTGCATATATGTGGAAAAATATGATTTTTTGACTTTGGGAAGTACAAAAGGGAACTTCAATTCTGCATAGGTAAATGGAAAGGCCATCTAAGGAAGTTTCATGGGGTGATGAAAAATTAGCTATAACACCAGGCGTGAATAGAGGCTCAACCAGAATGTGCAGAGGAACAATATTTCCCGATAAAAGATGATGGTTTGTGGTCTCCAAAAATGTACCCAAACTCATTCAAAGAAGAGCTTGGTAGTGGCCTTCGCGGTGATGTTCTTCTTGTAGGTGGCCAAAATTGTCGTCTTGGAAAATCGATCAACAACCACAAAAGCATGGTCATTTCCTTGCTTGGTTGAAGGAAGGCCCAAAATGTAGTCCATCGAGATGGATTCCTAGGGCTTGTCAGGAGTAGGCAGAGGGGCGTACGTGCCTTGTTTGTTAAAGGCGCAAGCCGTACATGACCTGATATACTTGCTGTTGATTAAGGTTGGTTATCATTGATGTCAACCCTTGAAGAAAGACCCGTAGAACAAAGGTTTG
>JASDQU010358414.1:460-11922 GCA_032191745.1 Picea mariana | reverse complement strand
ACCATGCACCAACCTGTACCAAACAACCTATAATCAACCTATACCATACACAAGTGAAACCAACCATGTACCAATTATGTACCAATCATGTGTCAACTACTCATCAACTATGACTCATCCATATGTCCCAACATCATCAACTATACACCTCATGTATGTGTCACATCATAACCTACTTGTCTCAACCATGTACCCAACATGTACCTTAACCAAAATACCTCATCAATTTAATCATCCAAATATGATTTGTAACTTTGTAATTGACCTGGTGTATATGATCACATACCTTCAAACCTTCATTAAATTTGACAACAAGAGACTATCATCTTCATCAAACTTTTCTTTAGTCTCACATGACTAGTTTTGGATTAGTCAACAACCCTAACTTGAAATGATCATAACTTTGTACCTGTAATGAATAAAGATATAAAACTGATATACAATTTTCTTCAGTGTGTTTTATGCAATTCCTCCAAGTGTTACTACTTTTAACCTCTCTTAAATTGGTTATAGAAAAAATGGCATACCTTGCTGAATTATGTCTTATTCTAGAGAGAGACCTTGTAGAGTGTGCCCCACGTGGAATATTTGTTGAATAGATATGAAACTATTACAAAGAATACTAAATACCATAATATAACCAAAAAAATGGTCTTACTTAATTTGGATATGTTATGAATAATTTATGACGTTTTTACCCGAAACACCTATTTTTCACTAGTTTCAAGACTATCCACAAACCTTATTTTCCATGCAGTGTAACTCCAAAAATATAACAAACCACAATATGAATTGTTTACCATATATACTTGTATATGTTTCCTCAATGACATATCAATTTCACGATCTGAATCATTCTAGAAAAAAAGTTATTACGAAAATGGTGAGATGACCTGTAAATAACATACCTTAGAAAGAATCATCAAAAGAATTTATCCTTCCTTGAATTTCATCCTTCTTTTCTTCACCTTCCCTCAGAAATTCATCTTATATATCCTTTGGTTACCTCAAAAACCTATATATATTCAATATTCTCAAGTGTAATTAAAATGAGAGAGCCTTTCCTCTTATTTATATTCTCCAAGTAGCTTCCTTAAAAACATCTTCTAGGTCACTTTGCCTACTTTCCTTATTTTAGGGTTAACCCCTTTCTAATTTCTCCATTAGATTTATTATTTGAATAATTTATTTTGTATTCACTTTGAATTATAGTACACTCATCACTTCACTTTATTATTTAACTTCTAAAATCTCTTAAACCACATTGACTACTTTGACCTTTTGGGGCTTCTAGATGACATAAGAGGGTCCTCCAACTTCATAAGGCCATAACTCTCAAAACATGAGGATTTATGTGACATTCCACATACCAACGAAAATGGCATGAAAATAAATATCCATATAGGATAGTTTCACTAAAAAATTCACTAGCATTCATCTCATTATTCCACAAATAAGCATGCGTTCTCTAACCATACTTCTAGGATAACTCAATCTGTAAAGCGTCTCCCCGTGAGGGATTTCACCATAATGGGAGCACTTTGGAGTTCGTCCATATGTACTTATTATCAACCATGACAAGACAATAATCAATCATATTTACATCAAACAAACTTAGGTCCATTACCCAAACCTTTGTGCTACCAGACTTTCTTCAAGGGTTGACATCAATGACAACCAACCTTAATCAACAAGTGGCTCTATCCTTGGTGAGGGTGGCCAAGGAAATTTACAATATGGTATCATATTAGTTTTGTTTTGGAGTAGTGGCATTTTCCCCGGCGAGGGTGGATGGGGGAAGTTACATCTATGCCTTTTTCCATTCCTATTCTAGTTTCTTATTCTTATGATGATGACAGTGAGGATGAAAATCCATCTCTGCCTGCTCACCTTCCTCCATATGATTCTATTGAACCTGAACCTGCACTAGCAACATCATTTCCTAGATGAGTATGTTCAACATGAGAAGGAGTTTGTGATCTTATCGATGATCCTTCAAATCAGGGTCAAACTCATTCATAGTTCCAGTGAACCTTTTCTCTTTTGGCTCAAGTTTCAAATACTCGTGACCTAGAGACATTTTCATAAGATTTAGGTCATCCATATTGGGATACAACAATGAATGAAGAGTATTGTTCTTTAATGGTAAATAATATCTAGGATCTTGTACCTCTTACAAAAGGAAGAAAACTTGTCATGTGTAAATGGGACTATAGAACTAAGTATGCATGAGATGGATGTTTTGAAAGACACAAGACTCAATTAGTTTCCAAATGATTTTCCCAATTCGAAGGAATTGAGTATAATGAAACCTTTTCCCCTATATCCAAAATGAATTCTATCCACCTTTTTCTATCCATTGCAACCTCACATAAATGGGAAGTCTATCATATGGATGTCAAATCCACCTTTTTGAATTGGTATTTGAAAGAAGAAATATACATGGAAAAAACTCTTGGTTATGTCTAGAATGAGTCTATCCTTGTTTGTCACCTTAATAAATCTATTTATGGTCCTAAGAGAGATCCCTGAACTTGGTATGTCAAAATGGACAACTTTCTTCTTGACATCAGATTTTCTATATGCCAATTTGATCCTAATGTCTATATCAAGAAAGTAGGAATCCATCCCATAATCCTTGTTCTTTATGTTGATAATATTATCCTCACTGGTGGTGACCCTAAACTTTTAAACCATGGGAAAACCATCCTTAAGAATAAATTTGAAATGATAAACTTAGGATTTTTTCACTATTTCCATAGCCTCCAAGTTTTGCTAACCAAGGAAGGAATTTTTCTTTCCCGATCTAAGTATTCTTGTGACCTTCTTCATCACTTTCAAATGGAAGATTCGAAACCATCCCCTTCTCCCTTCTAGACTGGAGTAAAAAAAAATTCCATTTATACTTCTCCCGAATTTGATGTCACTTTGTACTATCAACAAATTGGTAGCCTCTAATACTTGACTCATACTCATATTGATATTTCCTTTGTCGTTGGTATTGTTTCTCTGTATATTCAAACACCCCATGAAATCCATTCGAAATAATCTAAAAGGATAATTTGGTATTTCTAGGGTATAGTTCAACTCAAGATACATCACAGCTCAGGGAGGGCTCCTTTATTGGTTGGTTCCCCTAATTTATCTTGGTTCAGTGACCCTGATGATGGAAAATCTACTGCAGGTTAGATTTTCAACCTTGGTTTAGGCCCTATCACTGTTGCCTATAAGAAAAAATAGTCTATTGATATTTCTTTAGAAAATGCAGAGTACCAAGCAGCGGTTAATGTAAGTCAAGAATCCTTATGGATTTAATGATTCCTTTTAGAGTTTATATTCCAAAAACATCATGTGACCATCATCTAGTGCAACAATCAGAGTGCCATCAATATCTCCAAATATCCATTTCAACATCGACATAGAAAACACATCGAGCTACACATGCACTTTATCAGAAAGCTCATTCATGATTGATTTATTGAAGTGCTCTTCTTCTCTATATAAGATCAAGTTGCATACATTTTCACAAAGTCTCTTACATAAGTGAAGTTTTCAAAACTTCAATCTATGTTAAGAGTTCAGGAAGTTGTCATTGAGGGGGGATAGGTTCTAATTCCTCCTTCCTTCTCATATTTTGCTTCCTTTGTAAATCCTTCAATCCCATCCTAAGTTGTTCTTAAGGGGGGATGTTAGGATATTTAGACACTTAGGAGTTAGTTAAGATAAACTTGATCTAATTTTTTGTTAGGTAAATGTGTGTTAGTGTGTTTCATTAGTATGCATTTGTATTTAGGTAATTCAAAGGTCACGATATGTTCCTGGCATAGAGTGATTCAATTCTCCTTGATCTTAGTGGCTACAGTGATCCATGGATTAACACCCGATTGGTCCATGATTTCTATTTAAAGAACACGGAGGGTCATTTGTCAATGATGTATTGTGAGAAACTCTCTTATAAATATCTTTGTAATCATTTTATTTTGCATTAATAAATTGCTCCAAGTGGCCACGTTGGTTGAGGTTGTGGACGTTTACCCGTAAGGGTGTTACCATGTCAAAACATCATTTTTGTTTATATTTTATCTCATTGTGTGAGTGGTTATTGAAGGTGTTTTTCCTTTTTTGGAATACATGTGTTGTCTAATAGTTCTCATGGTTGAGGCATTGTAGGTTTCATGTACTCCATTGTTTTCTAAGCGTTTTTCAAGAAATGGGCTTACTTGTATTTGGTTGATGTGGCTCTGTTTGAGCTTTGAACAATGCATATATATATTAGAACTTTATGCTTGTATAAAAATCCTCAAATTAATTAAATCATTATCGAAATATCATGGTTAAATGAATGGTCTCTAGTAGTTACATAAAGCATAACCCATCATTTATTTCAAATTTTGACTTACTGACTGTTTAAAATAAATTGGGAGAATATCCTCATTGCATTTGGTTTGGTAAAATTAAGTGAGAATTTATGAATATCTTACACAATATTGAGCCTTTCATTAAAATTATTTGATCCCTGCATTCAATGGCTAACCACTGTCACAATTTGTAGAATTTATCTTTGAAGTATGATGTGGAGACTTGAGGGAGTTATGAGGGTTATAAATTATTTTGGCCAACTCTTTCTCTTCTATTGGAAAGGGTAAATGGAAAGCCAAAAAATATCAATTACCTCAATTATTCTCATGAATGCATGTTGTATTCAAAGAAAATGAATCATATGTTCCATGGAATTCTAATTCTTCATAAAGGTATGATAGATACTCAATAATTATGAAAAACTCATTTTGATATCAGGGTTTCATAAAATGGGTTGTGTTTATTCAAAACTATCAAGGAATTTTCCTCTATGGCTTCAATAAATAAGTGTATTTTTGAATAAGCATGACATCCAAGGGTTTTTTAATGAGCCAAATTTTTTGTTGAGTGTCGTTCTTAGTATCCATGCGATGAGGAGATTGAATACAATGGCATGTTCTCTATATTGAAAGCGAATAATGACTCTACTATATGTCTCATGTCTTGGATACCATTTTTTGGTTATATTTGGTAATGAAGTTTATAAAGATGATGTGGACATCCTTGGGTTTTGAAATATAAAAAAGAAATGCCATACTGTAACTATCATTGAAAAGGGATGGTTTAAAATATATCTTCCACTTTAACATTCCCATGTCTTGGAATAGGTTAGAGAATAGGATGTTTGGAATATGGAGTGTGATTATTGGAGACTAAAGTTTTTGCAAACTTTAGATAATCATTGTACTGTGTTACCCATGACCTTGACAAACATGTAGATTGATATTTACTCCACTTTTTATAGGTAATACAATAAGAATATTTATTAATGTAATAGTAGTTTGTCAACATTTCACTATGGAACATGCCATTGTGGGATTGGACAATAGAAGTTGCATGCTAGAGTATAACACACATGACATTTTCTCACAAATCCAAAGCAACTAGTTGCAAGATAAAAAGATATATATATATATTTTAAGATTGATGATTGATGATATCTTGTCTTATCTATATCTTTTAAGATTAAAGAGATATATATCTTTTCACTCAAAAGAATATTGATGATATGGGTGTGCAAAATGAAGGAAAACCATTAAAGGTCGACCTATGTCTACACCTATGTTACCATGAAAGTTAGCAAGAAACAAAAGAGGGTATACATAAAATACAAAGGAAGAACATGTCAGAATCCTTGGTTTGCAAGGGACCAAAGGAAAGGAATCTATCAAGGATTGACACCAAAAAAAATTAAATATGGATGGATAATAATCAATGGAAAAAATACCAAAGGAATATAAGGAAATATTATTAATTAGTTTGATAACATGAAAAAACCTTAACTACAAATATTTTCAAAGGGGGTACTATGTTATGACCCTAATGGGTGTATATATGGGGTTAATTGTATATTCAATAAGAATTAGTCTAAAATGGAACCCACATGTGCAATGAGTGAGTGTATGTATATATATAGATTGGTATAGTCATTATTGTCCAATGATTGAGAATATGTATATGTAGAGGTCATTATAGTCATATTATGGACATGGAAAAAGGATTTGGATAAATGGATGTACTTTGGTTATTTATAAAAAATTATCTTAATGAATAAAGATTTATTGTGTAACTCATCTATAATATAGGAGTTGTGATCCATGCTCATATTTGGTGTACATTGTGTATATGTTGGTTTCTTATGTTATTTTAACTATTGGATTCATAACAAAGAAAGGGGGAATCGGGGGGAGATAATGTAATAGATCATGTGTTTACTAATGTAACTCTCTCATACTTTAGTATGCTTATCTTTTGTCCCTTTTGGATGACTTGGTAAAAAATGATCATTGACATACTTTATTATATTTTTCAGATACTAGGTAAAGTATGATCGCTCTTTATTAATTTTGTATGAGAATCTATAATCTAATGCAATATAGAGTGAAAAAAATGTACATCATTCCAACAATATACTCTTATTCATCCAAACACTCTCTCCTATGTGTTTCTTCTATGTGAGTATGTCTTATCATTATCAGTGTTTTCATATCACCTCATGTTTTGATGCTAAATACATGAATGTGAAAAATGTATTAGGGTGACTGTAGAAAGTTGGTGGACCTTTTAGATAATCCAACATTGAAAAAACCATCTCAAGATATGAAAATATAGAATATAAACGTGTTTACAAAAGATACGTTTAAGAAGGCCTAATCCTGAGAGGTCACTTGACACACAAGAGAGGTCAAAACCCCTCACATAGGTAGAATAATATGTTTTCTATGTAATAAATTACAACATTAGTAAATAAAGCCTATATAATAATGTGAAAAAGTCTAATGTAAGAAGACTTAATATAAGTTTTCCCTTCTAGAAAGATATTCCTTTAGAATGTTCTTTAGAAGATAGAATTAGTATAAATAGGATTATAAGGCATGATAAATTCTTGACTTGAGAAATATTGTCTATTAGAGCTCTGCTCTATGGGAGGTTTTCCCCTCAAAGAGGTAAGTGAACATGGATTTATATCAATAAAGGTATCATTGTTGGTGTTGTTTTTCTCTACAATTTGTTGTTCCATTGGTATTTTTTGTAATATTTATGTTTCATCTTTATATAATACATATTGTACCTTAAAAGTGGTATCAAAGCACTTTCCTTTGTAGAAATTTGGGACAATTATTTTTCAGGGTAGAGACATGTACAATCGATGTCTTTAAAGCATATAGATCTATCATTCGGTGGGTAAAACTTTTGTTGGGGATGAATACATGTAGAAAATACAAAAGTTTTCATAGGTTACTTGAAACCACTATTTCACCTAGTTGGAAACCTCTATAACCCCTATTGGTACCCATTCAATTAGTACCACATCAAAAAGCACCTGTACACAACCATCACTCCCATGTACCTTTAGGTATATAGGGGCTCCCATAGGTCTCTTGAAACCAACTATATATCATCATATCTTCCACCTAACTACTAAAGTGGCACTGAGAATACCACCCTAGAATACTACCCTCGAGTACCTAGGTAATGAATTAGTATGAATAAGGGTATGGTGGAGCCTCCTTAGTTGGTGCCCTAAGATATTGGGCATAATACTAATTTTCAACCCTACATGTATATCATATATTATAGGGAAAAACCTTGTCCATATGAATCTTGAAAACCCTAACCCTTGTTGTTGGAATAGAACAGGACTGAAATAGAGGGGAACTTTTGTTTCCCAACCCCGCCTCTTGCATCCAGGTTGTGAAATTCCTACACAATTTCCCCTATTAAAAATTTGGATATTCTATCACTAAAATATTCTTCAATTAGGAGTATAACACTACAAGAGTAATTTAAAAACAATTATAGTGGTCCCACCAACACTCTTATTTGGGACCTATCCCACCATATTCCTCTCTTCGCCTTGATCATGTGGTACATATCACTTCTAATCCTTTTTTAGTTGTGGGCCACCCACCCTCCATGACACCCTTATTTGGTACCTATCCCATTGGATTCCTCTCTTTTCACTGATCACAATGGTACCCCTCACCATTAACCCCTTTTTGTGTAGACCCACCAACCCTATTCTTGTTGCTTCCCTCCACCATAGCTCAAACTTGCAACCAAGAATTTGACTCCCACATCAATTCCCTATCAACTGAGATCTCCAAGATATAGAATGAAATTAAACAACTCAATGAAAATATTACATCCCTTAATTCCACTATCAATTCCACAATCCATTCCACCATCGATGCCAAAATGTAATCCATCAATGAACACGTGCAAATCAAACTTCAATCCTTTGCTGCCAAGATGCAAGAATCGATTAATCCATTGAAGGGACCCACCTCCTATGAACAATATTATAAACCCAAAGGTGTTGATTCTTCCCATTTCACACTCATTCATTCCAACCCTTTTCATCATGAAATTCATCCTCCCAAAGTGGATGTGAATCAATTTGATAGCTTGGATCCCATGGGATGGGTCACTCAAATGGAGCATTACTTCTCCCTTCATGGAATTATTGATGTTTTTTCCAAACTTCATATTAATGTCCTTTATTTGGATATTGAATGTTGGAAATTGTGGTAATGGCATAAAATTCCATGCAAAGGGTATGTTTCTTGGACACAATTTGTTGCATATATTTATGAATGATTTAACACCAACATATATCATTTGGTTTATTTAATCAATTTGAAATGGTCTAGTACCGTGGAAGACTGTATCACCTCCTTTGAGAAATTAGATTTTGAAATGGATGGCACTTGTTAGCACCAACAAATAGCTCACATCAATACAGGTGATGTCCAAAACAATTACTAGTGAAACACACCAAAAAACATACCTTCAACATTAGGAGACTTCATTTATAAAATCACAACATTGTACAAAAAGTTCCTTAAATTTATATGCAGGTTACCAAGGGCATTTTTGTGCACATATATGTGGACCAAAACTATCAAATTCACACAAATTATACAGTCTACATGATTCCTATCAATTAAAACTAAACATGGGATGAAATGGAAAATTTATGAGATTTGTTGGGATTCACATGCTTCCATCTCGGGTATTCCCCGAGACTCCACCCAATCCAGGTCTAAAAGTATAGATTTGGGACCATTAAAGGACTAGGGAGGTACCTACATGAGCCATCCCAATCACACTATGAACTATTTTTATAAAAACTTGTATGGAACCTATAAACACAAGTGTTGGGTGTTGTTCCTGAGTTTATACTTTAAGGCTCTAAAGTATACTGTCAAGGCATATGAAAAGAAAGAGGGAGCTAACGATAGGAAAAGATATGATAAAATGATGAGGGATATAGTTGGTTCCTCAACTGTCTCTGTCGAAATTCCTAGTTTTCTTGGATACTGATATCTCTCTCAATTGCTACCTATAAACATTCTAACTCAACTCAGTTATTTGTTGTTTGTAATATAGTGTTAAATAAATTTAGAGCGATGTTGGTTTGATCCGAAAGGTCAGGCTCGATATTAGGTTTCCTTTCAACTGGTACTGTCATGAAGGGTAAAAGTAAAGAAGATAAAGTTCTTGTGTTTTCTTTTTAGTGTTTTTATCTCTATTCCACAATGTAACGAGAATGATGTCAACACCCAAATACATAGGATGACTAAATTGTAGACCTTTTCTTGTATCTAAGTTAAATTTTATAGAAAAGTAACATGCATGATATGAAGAAAAACATAAAGCTATTAGAAAAGTGAGGCATCGATTTCTGAGGAATCTCACATAGTAATAGAAGACTATGAAATGAGAAAAATATTAATGAAGCATATGATGTTGAAATCTAAACATCTACAAGTCTTGTATCTATTGATAATGAATACAAAGGAAAAACTGTAAATGATTTAAATAACAAGAATACTAATTTCCACAGTAGAGGTTGTACTAAATTGTAACCAAACATTCATCAATTAAACATATGAAAGAAACATTGGATGACAGGGAAACACATAACTCAGAAGTGACAAGATCTGCCATCTTCAATATGCATTTCTATTATTTTAGAGTCTCTTCAAAATTACTTTGTCAAAAATTCTTTCTTTAGAGATATAAAAAAGCCTCTCTTTTAGTCTACACTCCTTACATTTATACAAGGTCATCAATACTTGATAGTTAGCAATCTCCTACTTTTCTGGAGAAAAATAGTTACAAAACGACATCCTTAACCGTTGCATGATTAACTTTTGTTTATCTATCATTTCAATAGTATGAGTTTTCAAACGATACTTCACTGTTTAGCTGAAGTCTCTCCCTCTTTTGAAGCTATACAATCAACACACTTCTCCAAAAAATGGACAAAAATTCTGGGTGGTGTCGGGAGATATTTAGTTTCAAATTGATAAAACTTTCTTTGTATATTTGGAAACTGGTCTTCAAAACCTTTATCGACAGACTTGATCATTTGCAACTTTAAATTAGGCTGTACCATCCATCTGTCTATCTGGTTGGTATTGATTTCGCTCAACTGTGAAATTTCCACCTGAACCTCCTGTAATGTCTATTTGTAGTCCAACTGTTGTTTCACAATGTTTATCTATCTTAGTAATACATGATAGTCATTTCTTTCAAATCCTAATGCTTTCTTATCCAAAGAATCAAATATTCTCTCACAATCATCTTTGATTTCTTTGACTATCTTCTTATTCTCGACTATGTTTGTTTCCCATGCCTTGAGCATAATGTATCCTCTTATCTGTTCTACGACAAAAAGTTTTAAATCCTTCATCATCTCGCTATTCCCTAAAAATGCAAATACTTTCTGAAAGGTATTCCTTGCTTCTTTAGCCTATTTTTCTAGTAAAATAATGTTATCAAGGGATTTTCTTACCTCTTGAAAATAATGTTGGATGATCTTTATTTTGGATATCAATTGTTGTTGTTCAGTTTCTATCTTTGTATGGGATTCTAACGAGAGGGTTTGAAAAGCCTTTAAGTCCATGAACCGACCTTCTATCAAACTCAATTTAGCATGTAATTGTTTAACGAGCTCCCTTTGCTGAGTAACCTGTACCTGATTTGCTTGTATCCTCTGGTTCATTTCATCCAGGCTAGTTTTGAGTGACTGGATTTCTTTCCTTTCAATAGCTTTGGCTTGCTCCAGACATTTATTCACCTCTTCTCTAATTCTTTTCTCAGCATTCTTCAATTGATCCTACAATTGAGCTATCATATGGTTACTCTTCTTTATCCTTGTTATCATGTTCTCCACAATAAAAATGTTTGTTGTTTCCATGGCTCCCATGGAGCCTACTATGTTAAGAACCAAACATCAATATAGCATAGAAAAACCTCAGGAAAAGTACTCCACGCCTTGAAAAAGAGATAATTTAAGATAATAATCCTCTTCGAGGGGGCAACCTCCTTTTACCCCACTTAAATGTTCAAGTACAAGATGATTCAAAATGAAA
>JASDQU010358413.1:0-10638 GCA_032191745.1 Picea mariana | reverse complement strand
TGGTGCTCTGGTAGAGTTGTACTCTATTCAGTTGTTGCTGATAAACCCCAAGGATTGTAGTCCGTAATAAAAAGAAAATTGTACATACATCTTGTGTTCTTTGTGTTCATTGTGGTGATGACTTGTTGATGATATATTGTTGATATATGTCGTTGATATGTGCTCACATCTAAATGGTTATAAATGAAAACAATGGGTAATGAATAAATGTTTAATGCTAATTGATGAGTTTTTGTGCAAGAGGGAAGTTTTGGGAAAAATAACCCCACACTCATTCACCCCCCCTCTAAGTGTGGTAGGTGTGTCCAACACAGTTGCCTACGGGAAAAAGAGCATTACAGAATAAATAGGTTTACAAGTTGAAGGAAGAAGATGGAGGAGAAAAGAGGTACAAGGTTAGACTTGTTGTAAAGGGGTTTGCACAAAAGAAAGGTATAGATTTTGATAAAATATTTTCTCCTGTTGTTAAAATGACTTCAATTAGGACTATTTTAAGTCTTGTGGACTGTAAGATTTGCATCTTGAACAGTTAGATGTAAAAACAAATTTTCTCCATGGAGTTTTGGAGGAAGAGATTTATATGCAGCAACCATAGGGGTATGAGTCAAAGGGAAGGATAATTTGGTATGTAGGTTGAAGAAGAGCTTGTATGGCCTAAAGAAAGATCCAAGGCAATGGCATTTGAAGTTTGACAGGTTTATGACAGAACAGGGTTATAGTAGATGTCATTCTGATCACTGTGTTTATTTTAAAAAGCTAGAAAATGGAAGCTTTTATATCTTGCTATTGTATGTAGATGACATGCTTGTTGCAGGGTCTAATATGTAGGATATAAATGTGCTCAAGGAGAAATTATCCAATTCATTTGTGATGAAGGATTTGGGTGCTGCAAAGAAAATCCTTGGCATGAGAATAACAAGAGACAGAAAAAATTGCAAATTGACATTGTCTCAGGGTGAGTACACAGAGAAGGTGTTGGAGAGGTTTAGAATGTAGAATGTAAAACCAGTTAGTACACCTTTGGCTAGCCATTTCAAATTAACTAAGGAAATGTGTCCCAAGACACAGGAGGAGATAGAAGAAATGTCTAGGGTCCCTTATTCATCAACAGTTGGCAGCTTGATGTATGCAATGGTTTGCACAAGACCAGATATTGCACATGCAGTGGGAGTTGTGAGCAGGTATATGAAAAATCTAGGTAAAGAACATTGGGAGGCAGTAAAGTGTATTCTCAGGCATTTGAGAGGTACTACTACTCATGCATTATGTTTTTAAGGTTCAAACACTTTTCTATAGGGATATGTTGATTCGGATATGGCAGGTGATAAAGATAGTAGGAGGAGCACCATAGGGCATGTTTTTACTATAGGTGGAACAACAGTAAGTTGGAATTCTAAACTACAAAAGGTTGTTTCACTTTCAACAACAGAGGCAGAATATGTTGCTACTACAGAGGCTAGTAAAGAGCTGATTTGGTTACAGATTTTTATGGAGGAATTGGGAAAGAAGTAGGAGAACAACAGGTTGTACTATGATAGTCAGAGTGCCATTAACCTTGCAAAGAACTCATTCTTCCATTCGAATACTAAGAATATATAGTTGAGGTACCACTTCATATGATTCACCTTGGAAGATGGACATTTGAAGTTGGAAAAGATACGCACTAGGCAAAATTCTGCAGACATGTTAACAAAGGGATTAACCAAGGAGAAACTGAGTTACTGCTCAGTTTTAGTTGGTCTTCAAGAATGAAGATGAAGATGAGAAATTTTCCAGGTCCAAGAAGGTTCAGAGTCCAGTATATACAGCAACGGTGGAGTTGTTGAGATCAGTCTCCAAGTGGGAGATTGTTGGTTGTGGAGCCTGATTATCTTCATGATTCATAGGTCCTTGATTTCAGTCGTGTTTATACCCCATGAAGTATTTACACCCTAGAACTATGTACAGTATTCCACGCAAGGGAGTGCAGAGGGGGGGTACCCCCTCTAAGGGGTCCAGGGGGGCTATCCCCCCGACTGGGGGGTCTGGGGGCAAGCGGGCCCCCAGGGGGGGTTCGAGGGCGACACCCCCGAAGGAAAAATTGCCTTGTAAATGTATATTGTAATTTCATTGTAAATCTGGACCGTTCATTATAAGGTCACAGATCTAACGGTAGAGATTATGTTAGGGTTTTTTTCCCTATAAGGCAACCCTCTTTTATGAGGAAAATGTATTGTGACTATGGTTGATGGTGAATATTGTATTCTGAGATAGGAGACTGTGAGAGAAAGAAGAGGAAGTTACAATGGTTTTGTTGTAGGTTGTATCCCTTCATATGCTAGATAATAATAAAGGAAGGACCTGGCAATTTCTCTGGTGGACGTAGCCCACACTGTGTGAACCACATAAATCTGTGTCTCTATTGTATTGTGTATCTTCTGTGTTTTGTTTCCGCATTTGTTTTATTTTATTTCTCCACAGTCCTATTTTTCTAACACAACCCAAGCTCATTGTTTTAGGAGACACCCCTCCAATCCAATCAGATGAAGTGAAAAACCTTATATCTATGGTAGTGGTGGCATACATCTAAATATTGTGGACCAAGGGCCATCTCCACACATTGAATAAGGAACAAACATATCAGTAGGAGAAAGATGTTACAAAGAACATCCATCTCCCAATCATGCCTAGGAGAGCCTGAGCAAGCATTGAACCATGCATGATTGAAAGAATCCCACAATATGGGAATTTCCCACGTGGGTGGTAGTTTCCTTTTGTGTTATCTCTTCCAAAGTTTATTGTAAGTCTAAATCAATCTATCATCGTGAACAAGTCATCTCTAGTTAAGAAATCATTGAATTTCATATGGATTGGATATCATTGCCCCATCTATTCATTTGGGAAAGGTTCTCCATCCATCATATATTTTTGTAGCAGCATAGCAAGATCTGTTCCATCTGGTTCAGTAAATGTTTTTTGAACCCATTGGATGGTTTTGGGACCATCGCTTTTTGATTCCTATTTCTATTCTGGACTAGATACTCTCTTGTTTTGTTTGAAGTGGATCTCCCCTCTCCTTATAGTTAGAGGGGTTGGTCCCCACCCAATTGAATCCTGGTAGGGGCCTATACCTACTCTAAAGAGTCTACTAGAGCAGGATATCTCTTTTTTTGGGTACAAAGTAAAAACAATTCTCTGATCTGAACCACAGGTGGGAAAAAGGATATTTCGTTAGCTTGAGAATAATAGACTAGTTTGATAATTGGGCATTCAAAAGTTGTCCTAAGGAAAATGGTAGGGAAGTATATCATTTCTATCATTCTTAGGTTCTCCCGCTAGCAGGATCTACATCGTTTCTATGTCACTCGACAGGCATCTCCTATACATACATGTGTGACAGATTTACCTTGATAGGTTTTGCTTGGAAAGAATCACTAAGAAATGGAAGTGCACCGTATTTGGTTGGCTCCACCGATATCCTTGATTGGGTGGGGCTACCTTATGTTTGAATGGGTTATGGGTTATATATATGTGTGTGTGTGTGTGTGTGTGTGTGTGTGTGTGTGTGTGTTTGTGTGTGTGTGTGTGTGTGTGTGTTTAAAATGAATAGGGATATATTTGAATATCTTACTAATAATGAGGGGTCACCAAAAACGAAGGTAGGCACTCTATCCATGGCTCAATATGTGCCGGAAAGGAAAGTAACTCCATCATAGAGTTTTGGGATGAAAACTAATAGGGAAGAAAGAGGAAGTGAACCTATTCTTCTTGACTTGACTGTTTAAGAAAAGAAAAGGTGGATAAAACTTAAGTTGGGCCCATCATTCTATCAAATTCGCTATCTCAAATATACAAGCCAGAAAAAGGGCTAGTCCCTACCTAATGAATGATTACAAGAATGCTCAGGTGGAAATATGTGAAAAAGGTTATATGCAACACCTTGTGGGATAGATACAAACTATTCTTTGTCTAGCTTACCTAATCTAGTTTTAGATTTGTGCGAACCGAATTGATAGGTGTTTTCAATTTTTACTACTTTGTTTCACGATTAGTAAAAGGGTTGAGTGAAAGAATTAACTAGATGTTCCCAAGACTATTAGCTTGGTGCATGCAAGTCAAATGAGGATTCATTCCATTTTATTACTTTTCTAACTAATTGATAGATGAGAAAAGGACCAACAACTTCTTTAGGAGGATGAGTGTTGTCGTATCCATATCATACCCTATGTTATAGGTATAAGTAGATTATTAGGCTGAGAAATTCTCACTTGTAGTTGGAACCAATCAAGAAATTATCATTAGTCCACTCGGCATGAAATTTTTCCTCTATATATAGTAGCGTAGGCCTTCTCTGAATCCTTTCACTTAGGCAAGATAGTTTTTCCTTCTTGGAAACATGCTTCCATTCTTTATTCTTGGCGGCTTCATTCATGAGGCTTCGTAAACCTCCAACCCTAACCTATTTCATTCTACATACATAATTGAATTGTTGCTTCCTTACTAGCCTAGCAGAATCCATCCACCTATTGTTTTGATCCTACATACCCCTATTGTTTTATGTTAGTACGGGTGAGATAACACCTCTCTTTCTTGGGCTACACCTTTCATATTCTGTCACTTTGTATGATAACTTGTATAGATCTCCCGAAAACATGGAATGGAATAATAAATACATTAGAATGACCAATACTACCTAGAACTGGATGATACCAATACACTACATGAAACATCCCTACCATGTTTGGCATATATGGATATAAATACACTAGCACGATCAATACCACCAATGAAATGGAACAGGGAAATACCAATACATGGACTCAATACACATCCATATCGAAAGAGAATATCCCATGTACACTACTTTGACCATCACTTTCTTTCATACCAGTTTTAGGATTGGCATGTGCCATGTCTCCTGCACCTACGAATTCACCTTAGTCTTTGATCCCATGAACATCCTCCACCAACCCATGGTTTATGATTGGGAGAGGCACCACCATTAAGGTCACGCAGTTTGTTCCTATGACTAGAGAGAGCCGAATAAAACTATATTTCACTCCATCTCTATAGCTAGCCATCTCCATTAGGATCTAGGTGGTAGACTAATCAATTAGTTCACAGTTGTTTCCAGCCCCCCCATATGTAAAAAAAAAATCACTAGATGAAATAGCTTATTTATTCCTTTTAGTTCATTCAATTAGGGTATAAAATGATTTGATTTAGTTGTATTTATAACTCGCTTGCTATTCAATTTCAAGGAAGCTAGTAGATAGTCTAGATTTGGATGAGGATCTCATCATGCTTGGGCATTTTAGTTCAAATCCCGCCAAAAAAATGAAAAGAAGATATGAGATTTCACCGAAACAACACACTGTTATTAACAATGATGAGCTCACTGATACATAACTACCCCCAGGCAGAGATCACAAGATAAGTAACGCTTCCAACAAATCCATGGCTAAATCCCCTTCAAAACCAAATCCCCTTACAAGCTCCAATAAAGAAAAAACCATTCTCACATAGCATGATACATCCCCTTAGAAATATCGATCAATCAGATCCACTTGCACTCCAAAAACAAGTTTTGCTCACAGCTAGAGTTTTCTAAATCATCTAGTCATAGTTGGAAACTCATCCATCATTTCGAAAGAAAAATTCCCTCCTTATCCAATGTTGTTGAGATACTCCATAATTCTAGCTTTATAAGTTCATACCATAGATAGAGCCGGATAGTTCTCGTCCAGGGATAGCATCACCCGGATAGTTTCCATCGTCTTTAGACCCGCATTCAAATACCTTTCCTTACTTTCAATATTTCTTCTTTCTTATTTGGTAAGGCTTTTCAGGGGTTCTTTCCCTCCAGGATAAGGAAAAGTTGATTTATCTAACCCAGTAGTGGAACTCTATCACCTAGATAGTCCCATAGTTGAACTCTCTCCCTCTCTCACTCACTCAAAGTAAGTAGTTTCCTCCATGCTTCTTCTTTTGGGCTCCGCAGGACACCTCAAGGTCCTATTCGTCCTGTAAACTCTTATCTTACTGAAGTTGCAGTGGAATAGTGATGTTCTAATTTCCCTTTCTTTCCATATTTAGAGAATCCATTCCTTACTATGAGGTGTGCTTCCCCTTATTTAGTATTCTTTAGTGCCCTTCAGGGAGAGGTTGGCTTTCCTTCCTAGTTCTGATGGGTCGATGAGTAAGAGACTTTCCTTCCAAATTCCATCCATTCATCCCAGAGAAAGAAACTGGATTGAAATGATGGGATGGTAAATGACTACTCTCTATGAACCTGGCATATCCTATTGGTTCTCAATTCTACACCTCTCTTGATGGTCGAGAAAGAAATTCCTTAAGACTGATAAATGAAGTCCTTGAAGTGGGGTTTAAAACCTGGCCTCGTGAGTGCTTAATTTACCGTTTAACCTAGCAAACAACTGGTAAATTCATTAGTGATAACTTGGCCTTATCTATTTCTTCTTTGGCTTGGTAGGCCACCTTTAAGTATTGAAATTCCCACTTAACGGGGTTCTCAACTGAGGAATGGGCGGGCTACGCCACCTTTAAGTACTGAAATTCCCACGATTGAAGGGCATGGTAAGGCTGGTCTTGCTTGCTGGTATGGATGGGATCGTTAGGATCGTTGTATTGTTGGGTGAGCTAKATAGGGTGGATTGTTGGATGGGATGGAGTTATAGAGTAAATTCTCTAATAACTCTGTTTTCATATTGTTAGGTTTTTTACCAGAGTTTATTAGAGAATTCTTAGTACAACTTCRTTCAATTTTAGGGTCGAAATCAACCATCTCTTGGGCCACCTTTAATTAGTGAATTTCCCYRATTKAAAGGCATGKCTRGTCTRGGATCGTYGAATAGGATYGATGGGAGGGATGGATGGYATAAATTKCATTTGGGTTTGTTAGGCTTCTTTGATTTGATGGCTCATGCAGTTTCATTCATCAGCTCTTGTTCAATGGTCRGTCTATTKCCTTTTCTTTCCACCCTGTGAACTTTTTTTTTATCTCAGGCATARCGATAACCAACCATGTTGTGATGRGTTGTTTTTTTCCCACCCAACACATCATAAGTAAAAAGGGGGGTTGTTAAATAAGGCAAGGAAGGTTGTAACACAATACCTTGTATCCCAGGCTTGGGCATGCATAGAGTTTGTAAGAACCACCCCCATTAACCTCACAACTCATTACCCCAGATAGAATACCTAACGATACCCCAGAAAATGCAACAGAATGAAGTTTTATTTAAGAAATTTTTCATATTTGGGTTATCCCGAACACCCTCAATCCGTCTTACCAGTCTGATCACTCTTTTTTTATTCTGGGCGTAGCGGTACAATTGTTCTGCAGCTATTGGAGAATTGAAGAAAATCTCAGCTCGAAGAAAGTAAGAAGGGAGGAAGGTGGGCCAGTTAGAGAGAGGCTTAGACGGATTAGGGAAAACCAATTCTATGGCCATTGATGCATGTTGTATCCCCACTTTAACCCAAAGATGGTCAAATTCACTTTGAGCATTGATCTTTCTTTTTGGCTCTATCAAAGTTATGAGTTAAAGAGAAATCTATCTCCTCCCTAGTGCTTGCTTTGTTTATGTTGTTGGCTTGGGTGTTGGTCCCACTTAGCGAGCGACCAGTAGGGTGGGGACCAGATATCACAGTTCTAAGAACCCATTTCATACTTTAATTTGGGGTTAAGGTGCCCACATCGATCATTCATGTAGTGTGGCTCCATTAGTAATAAGACCCACTTTTCAGGCCAGCATAGGCTCATCCAACAATTGTGCTCGTGCAAAGATGGTGGGAAATTAATCATAAGATTAAGCACAATAGCTTAGCCACTTTACAAAAAAATTGGTTTCTCAATTGATTCAAATGCAACATGTGTTGCTTCCACTCAGTTAATCAGTTAAACTCGATCTCGAACTCCAACTTCATATGTAATTGGCACATAATCAACTGAATCTTCAAGAGGAAAGGAACTGGATCCACCCGGGTCAACTTCCTTTGTAACAGACTATCCAATTCTTTTGGGGGCTTTCAATTTTGATATGGATCTCCACCTGGGTCGAGAACTATGAGTGTTGGAGGTAAGGTAAGTTAAGGTAAGGATCACTTACATTCTAAACTAATTAGTTCTCGATCAATTGCACCTAGAACAGGGTCCGGAGAAACAGGGTAAACTGAGTTCACCAAATCAAAAGGTCAAACTGGATGACCCACATAGGCATTTGGATCCGAACGAAGGGAAGGAAGTTGGAAATTCAATTTCTCAGTCAACTAGTTCCATAGGATCTGATCGAGTTCCAACTAGATCTCGACAAAGTCAGGATGCAGGCCCAAATGCTCCCTCTCCTGCTGATGGTGGTAAGACAATTGGGTCTACGATGGATGCTTCAAATGGATTTGGATCTTCCATTGATGGTGGTTAAAATATAATTGGTTATTATTCTATCATCTCTTCTCCTAGTGGGATTGATTAAACTTAGTCCACTAGTCCCGAATCAATTGCACCTAGATAGGCCTCTGTTATAACTACATCCGCTACCTATAGCTTGAAACTTAGATCTGGGCATGGAACTAAATTTGCTTACTATGAATCTATAACTGGATGGAGGGTGTAAAACATAAACATGACCAAACACATCAATTAGCATGGGATACAGATATTGATTAGATGTGCCCGGAGTTGTTTCTTTCTCTTGCAGAAGTATATTATTCACCCACTGGTTAGCTTGTTCCTACTTTTCATACATTCTACCATGTTCTGAAAACACGACATTACCTATATGTATTACCTACTACTACCCCTACCTAGCCAACAACATTAGTAGAAACATTTGAGCTATCTATATAAGTAGTTGTTCCAGGTCCTCAATCAGTAGCACAGACAAAGGAAGGGAAAGAAGCTGTCGACCCATCCCTTGATGCAACAGTTGTTGATCCTGTTGGTTCAGCAGCAGTTGTTCATGTAGCGCCTGAAGTGGGATTGGTTCCAATGATGTGTAGTCCAATGATAGGGGTATACAAGGGTAGGTCCAGGTGCCTGTACCAACTAATACCATAATACCTACTACTAATATGGATACTACTACATATGGCCATCATTAATGTTGGATTTCCTTCATAGTAGTGGTGACCTGAATAGAGATGTGGTTTACTGGTTGATGTCGTGTCTATTGATTCTTTCACATATATAGGTTATGTTTTCTATGAAGAAAAATGTGATTCAGGTGATTTATCCACCAGTGAGTTAGTTTACGACTCTACTAATCCAATTGATTCAGTTGATTACCATGTTTATCCAGTAACAATACTAGTTCCTATTGAACCAGTTGAAGAACCAGTATATTATGTAGTTGGTTCAGTGGATGAAGCATGTGATTAAGAAAGTGATTAACCAGTCCAATAGTTTACCTAGTTTACTATCCAACTTACTAATTTTATTGAGCAATAAACGATATACCCATAAGCATATCCAGTAGACCCATCCATATCTAGCAACAGATCCACTAGCAGAGATAGATGTGGGTTATGTTGTTGATTCTATTGATCCACTAGAATAGGTATCACCAACAACTACAATGGAAAGAACATCTTCAGGACTAGGTGATGAAGTACCAAAAGCAGCGGAAGGGGAAACACCCCCACCAGTTTCATATCCTTCAGTCCCATAACTAGTAGTTCTAGCTCCTGATTGTTATCTAGATGCTTATTTTTGTGATGCTCGTGGTAGAGATTATGATGTTCAATATAGAGACCCAGTTTCTTACCTTCATGGGCGAGATTGATATTATGGTTTTAGAGAGCGAGATGCATACCTTACTGTTGGTAAGATAAGTGTTTTCACCTGACGACCTTCATGCTCGAGATCCATATTTTGAATTTTCCTTTTAGTTTGATACAGGTGACTTAGTCCCAGTAGCACCAAGAGAAAGGGTAGCTAGAGCAACGGAAAGGAAACACCATAGATATGAGAAAAGGTAGGAACAAAGAGAGGGCAACACTAATAGTGGTTGATTTAGTAGTTCCAATATCAGTGACAGAGGAAGCACCAATAGAAAATACATAAGAAGGACCAGAAGAAGGACCTATCCATTAGAAAGTTATCTGATGGTCAAGAAACCTGACCGTGAGGTAAAATGGACAGGTATGCTGAATCTCTGTGAGTCAATTTTGGTTACCTAGAAAAATATTTGAATACACTTTACCTGCGATCGGTCCTAATGAAGACCTAGCCCCATTTTTCTAAGGTGAATCAGATTTCAATAGGTCTTCTGAGGAGAAAACCTAGGGATCACACGAAAGAAGATATCTTAATACTAGCCCTCAAAAGATAATAAATGCCCAATCTCTAAGGTTCTTACGGGATCCTTATCTTTATAAAGTATTGATAACAAGATCCCACTTCTTAGTGTTTCTGAGGTGATATCAACAAAGATAGGTCGAAGATGTTGGAATCCTTTTAGTACAAATCTCTATGATCTCTGAATATGAGAATATTTAGGTGGGTGATGGGGGGTCCTTCTCGCTCTGTCTTTAGGTTAAATGACATTGTATCCGCCCCACAAACACATTATGTTACTCATGAATTTTTGTCTTCCTAAATTGACATAGCACTGAGCCACGCCAGAGTGACAGTGATGAGTC
>JASDQU010358411.1:9789-21452 GCA_032191745.1 Picea mariana | reverse complement strand
TAGGATAGCATTCAAATAAAAGACTAGACGCTTGCCTGCACATACTGTGTATCAGCTCGAAGTATACCAACCCTGGTTTGACAATTTAGTGATTCAGGACACTTAAAAGCTACAATTTAGTAGCCTGACAAATATATTTTTCTCTCTGTTGGGGCTCAGAAATGTCCTATTTTCATCCACCTTTCCCTTCACTATTCCTTACATTTCATCGCCTTATTAAACCTTTGTCATATCATTTTCATAAATACATTTGGGTTTCACATTATTATTTTCCACTTTATTCATTTTAGTATTAAAAGTGAATTTATGATTAAATATTAGAAAATATACATTTTTTCATATATATCTCAATTATGTGTGATCTTTGTAATGTGTAGGAATATGTGGATGATTAATTCAAAGAGACTTCTCGAATATATCTTCCATCATTCCAAAGGAGATAGTTATTCAAGCCTCTTTTCAAGGAGAAGATCATGGAAGATTTGGTTAGAATATCTTATCTAAGATATATGAGAGATATGTGTGAGGATTTAAAGGGATTATATTTTGTAATAATGGGAAATAGGTTGAGAGAATAGTGGATCTGTAATAATGAGATGGTTATCTTATCTTCAAGTCTCTCATGTATAAAAGAGAGTGCTCTCTCTTCATGAGAATTCAAGGAGGATGTGATTAGAATCAGGGTAGTCATTAGGATTCAAAAGAGAAATGGATTCTTAGCTTTGATTCATATTCTTTCATTGCTATGATTTCATGATTGTCATTTGATTGTTGTTATGTAATGCAAGATAGCTTTATTGTGTGAGCTCACATATGTCACTGTTGTTAACTCTTCACATGTTGTATTTCTCTTATGCAATTTCACGCTTTCCTAGTTAGTGTTTCAATGCTTTCTTAGATTAGTTTGATTTCAACAACATAGATTAGATTAGATTAGTTCTACTTCAGTCCTGCACAAACAGTGCATGTGCTTTGTCAGTTTACGTACCCCGGGTTGCAATTAAATAGTTGGGCAAGTATTACAATGTTATTATAACGACATATATTCTTCCTAACATTTTGGCACCGTTGTCGGGGAAGCACAAGGGATTGAGGTATCAATTTCCTTTTATGCAAGTGTGCTAATCAGAAACAAGGTGTTGAAGGTTCCTGCTTTGGGAAGGAATTAGGGTCCTGTTCTCTTTTAGAAATAGTTAGCCTTCAATTATTTCCATGAGTGTGCTAATCAGAGACTGGTGCTGAAGGTTCCTGCTTTGGGAAGGAATTAGGGTCCTGTTCTCTGTTAGAAATAGTTAGCCTTCAATTATTTCCATGAGTGTGCTAATCAGAGACTGGTGCTGAAGGTTCCTGCTTTGGGAAGGAATTAGGGTCCTGTTCTCTGTTAGGAGGTAGATATCCTTCAGAATGCATGTCAATTATTTCCGTTAAGCAATGAGTTCATGAAGTATGATGTTCGGAAACAGGTGCTAAAGATTCCTACTTTGGCAATAGGGTCATGTTCTCTGGTTACAGAATAGTCGGTCTTTTCTATTGTAGTATCTTGTTATTTTAATGTAATCCATGATTCTTCAATTAATCATTTCTTTAAACTTTGAGATTTGCAATAGGTAGATTTCTTTTTTGTAATTCAAGTTAGAACTTCAGTTCATTCAAGGCAAGTGTGATTAATATAGTTTCCTTTACTACAACTCTAGGTTGCTTTTGAAATTGAGCATATATAGTGCGTGGTTACCTTTGAAATAACAAACTTCCCTGGGTTGACAATTTATGTAGCACTTGATTGTTTAAATCAAATAAGAAATTATAGTGACCAACACGGAGCTCAACGATGCCGCAGAAAAGAAAGAGCATCAAAAGGACACAATAAGGGCCAAAAGAATCATTGTAGATTCAATCAAGGACCATCTGATCCTTTATGTGTCATCCAAGAAGACCCTGAAAGAAATGTTCGATGTATTGACCAGACTATATGAAGGAAAGAACATAACCAGAAGATGAATCTTAGAACTCAACTAAAGAATACAAGGATGTAGAAAGGAGAAATGATTCAGGAATACTTCTCTAGAATCTCAGAATTCAAAGAACAGCTAGAAGCTATTGGAGATACCATAGATGAATAAAAAATCATAATGATGGCACTAAATGGTGTTACAAGACTTTGGGATGCTTTCATCCAAACAATATGTGCTAGAAAGGAGAAACTGAAGTTCGAAAGCCTATGGGAAGAATGCATCCAAGAAGAAACAAGAGTAGTGAATCATGAAGCACTACTAGCTAGGGATGATGATCAAGCCCTAGCCACCCACACCAAAGGAGGAAGGAAGAAACCCTACCTCAAAAGGGAGACTCATAGAGAGCCTCAACCATCAAACAAATCCAATAACAAAGAATCTCATCCAAGGAGATTTCAAAAGAAAGGACAACACAAGGAAAGAGATCTCTCATCTATACAATGCTATCATTGTGATAAGATGGGACACAAGGCGAATTCTTGTCCAGTCAGACGAGAAGAATACAAGAGGAAACATAAGAGGCAACATGCCCACATAGTCGAAGATGAAGAGCCACCTACAAAAATGATGAAGGACCATGTCTTGATCTCAGCCCTCTCAGGATTGTTAATACCTGGAGAGGACACATGGCTCATTGATAGTGGTGCATCAAAGCACATGACAGGTAAGAGAAATACTCTCTCTTGTATTTTAGAAAATAAGTTTTCTCAAAAAGTAACACTTGGAGATGATTACCAATATCCCATCAAGGGAGTGGGAGAATCAAACTACAAGCTAGATTCAGAAAACTCAATAAAGATGAAGGACGTACTCTATGTACCGGGCTTGAAGAAGAACTTACTTTCCATATCAGATTTAGACAAGAAAGGATATAGAGTTGCCTTTATAGATGGAGAAGTCCTTATGTGGGCTAGAGGAGAAATCATAAATGAAGCAATCATCATTGGAAATGAAGAAAATGACTTATATAAGCTAAAGGGTCACCCAAATAATGCCATGCCCCATGCCATTAAAAACTCATGTGAACTTTGGCATAGAATATTGGCCCACATCAACTACAAGGCGCTACCATACATATGCAAAGCTATCACAGGTTTACCAGAACTCAAGAGTGATCAGGGAGGCATATGCAATGGATGTGCGCAAGGGAAGAATATCAATAACCCTTTTCCAAAGAGGGACAACAAAGTAGAAGGAGTACTGGAACTCATTCATTCATACGTGTGTGGCCCAATGCCATCATCCTCCATTAGCGTGTATGTATACTATGTATCATTCATTGATGACTATTCTCGCAAGACCTGGATATATTTCTTGAAATCTAAAGATGAAGTATTCGGCAAATTCAAGGAATTTAAAGCCTTGATAGAGAATATTTCTGAAAGGAAGATTAAGATACTTAGGTCAGATAATGGAGGAGAATATACCTCAAAAGAGTTCATGAAATTCTGTAGAGATGTTGGGATCAAGAGGGAACTCACTACTCCCTATAATCCTCAACAAAATGGTGTAGCTGAAAGGAAGAACATAACAATTATGGAAGCTGTGAAGACTATGATCCATGATCAAGATATTCCTATGTGCTTATGGGCAGAAGCAACAATGGCAGTTGTTTATGTGCAGAACCAATTATTCCATAGCACACTTCGGTTCAAGACCCCGGAAGAGATGTTCACCAGAAAGAAGCAAGCGGTAAGCCATCTCAAAATATTTGGTTGCCCAGTCTTCATATACATTCCAAAAGAGAAGAGAAACAAGCTGGAACCCTACGGAAAGAAGGGAATATTTGTGGGATACTGTGAGGTCTCCAAGGCCTTCAGAATCTACATACCAGGTCACCGCCACATTGAGATCACCAGGGATGTGACCTTTGATGAAGAAGCAACACTTAAGAAATCAAGAAGATGCGAACTTGACGAAGTATATGAAGAGGAACCAATAATTCCTAGGATTACATAATCCGTGAGGGAAGTTCCCAGAGCTGTAGAACTAGTGAGGGAAGTTGTAACTTCCCTTGATGAGGAAACTCTTGAAGACCATGATGTAACAGAAGTTCAATAACCTCCTCAAATGACCTTCTCCAATAAAAGAAAGGTTGATTGGGCAAAAGAGATTATTCAAGATGGAGAGAAGTATGGTGTTCCAGAAGGAACCTCGAGACAGGTGAAAAGACCAAAGCCATTCTCCAGTTACATGGCTTTGATGTGTGATCTCCTAGATGAGGAGCCTAGCTTCTTTGAAGAAGCCATTCAAAAGAAGGAATGGGCAGATGCCATGACAGAGGAATACCAATCCATAATGAAGAACAATGTATGGGAAATAGTTCCTAGACCAAAAAGTAAGGATGTGGTACCATCAAAATGGCTCTTCAAAATAAAACATGCTACTGATGGAAGTATTGAGAAATATAAATCAAGATTTGTTTCTTGTGGCTTTTCCCAAAAGGAAGGCATTGACTATGAAGAGACATTCACTCTTGTGTCTAGATACACTTCGATCAGGACCATCATAGCTCTTGCAGCTAAGATAAAGTGGAATTTGCACCAAATGGACATGAAGACAACTTTCCTAAATGGTGTCATCGAAGAGGAAGTGTATATATATCAACCTCAAGGATTTGAGGTTGAAGATAGGAAGTTTCATGTCTGCAGATTGAAGAAAGCCTTATACAGATTGAAGCAAGCTCCTAGAGCTTGGTATGGCCATATAGACAATTTCTTGACAAGCTTAGACTTCACCAAGAGTAAAGCAGACTCAAATCTCAACTTCAAAATTATGGATATGAGCCAGTAATGTTACTGCTATATGTGGATGACTTATTCTTAACTAGAGAAGAAAAGCTCATCGTTGAATGTAAAATGAGACTTGCCTCTGAATTTGAAATGAAAGACCTTGGCCTAATGCATTATTTCTTAGGTCTTGAGGTATGGCAGAGTCCAAAGAGGATCTTCCTTATCCAAGCGAAGTACACAATCGAGATCTTAAAGAGATTCAACATGTTGGAATGCAAACCCATGAATACACCCATGGAAGTGAAGCTGAAGCTGCTGGTCGATACTTCGTCGGATTTGATTGATGCCACACTGTAAAGACAGATTATTGGATTACTGATGTACCTGACAAATACCAGACCAGACATTTGTTTTGCCGTGAACACCTTGATTTAGTTTCTGGTAGAGCCTAGACATGTTCACCTAGTGGCTGCAAAACATGTGATGAGGTACCTCAAAGGTACAATAGATTATGGTCTCAGTTATGATGGAGATCATAATTTCACATTGAGTAGATACACTGATTCAGATTGGGCAGGAAGCGTTGTTGATAGAAAAAGAACTTCCGGATGTTGTTTCAGTTTGGGATCATCCATGATTTTGTGACAGAGTAGGAAGCAATCCAGTATTTCCCTCAACACAATGGAAGCAGAGTACATTACCACATGTTCTGCTAGTTGCGAAGCTATATGGCTTTGAAAGTTGTTGACCGGTCTATTTGACCTAGAGATGGAATCAACCATGATCCTATGTGACAAACAGAGCTACATAAAGATGACAAAGAATCCTGTATTCCATGACAGATCGAAGCACATAAAGATTCCTTATCATTACATCTGTGACATGGTGCAGAGAGGAGCCTTGAAGCTCCTGCATGTTAGCATAAATGAATAGGTTGCTGATGTGTTGACCAAACCTCTATCTCGTGTAAAGTTTGAACACTTTCGAGATAATCTTGGTATAGTCCGAAAGGAACCTCCCTGAAAGGGGGAGTATATATGATTCCTTGCTTCTGACCTGTTGGCAACCAATTCAATTTTTTTTATTGTCCTATAAGCTGCCTACACCTATGTCTTCTGAACTTCAAATTGTCGTCGTATTTTTCAAATAGACGATATTTTCATTTCTTGCGACACTTGCAAATTTGTCTTCGTTAAGTTTTCACGACTGTAAGCGTGAAAACTTCTCCTTTCGAGGTCGCTTTTCGATCACCATCTGAATTGTCGTCATCTTCTTATCGACATTTTCTATGGCACTTACCTTTGGTTTATTGCTATGTGGTTGAAAGAATTTTCGAACTATGCCTATGTGGACATTCTTATATTTCATCACTTGATTTTATTTAGTTTATGAGGCATTGAACGTATGGGTTTATACTTCATTGATTCATTGAATTGCATAAGGGTTATGGTTTATTTTGGGTTTTTATATATATAATGTGATCCTTATGTTAATTTTTTATATCTCTTGGCTTGTCAAATCTTATGAATTCGATTGGAAAAATGGTTTAAAACTTTTGATTAAACATTATACAATGGCACATTATTAACACTTGGTGTTGGTTATACATTGAATATCAATGGCTTGAAAAATTATAGTTAATGGCGCGTTGGCATAAAACTTATCATTTGATTCTTTGGTTGGTTGAACGATATGGTTTGAACTATGTTATGATTGATTGAACAAATATGAAATTCGCCAATTGTACTTTGCCATAACTATTATGCATGGCAGTGAATAACTCCACCATCCTCGCATGCACACATTAATGCTTCCCCTTTGATCGTTTGTTGGTGTTAAACCGAACAACTCTGCTCTTGTGCATTGGAGAATTCGAACCCTACCCTTACCATGTGCTCGCACCATGGCCCCAATCGTGAGGAATGAACCAAATGGCAAGCAGGATCTGTTGATGTTTGACAGTGCCCGCAGTGACCTCAAGGAAAATGGGTGGCTTCCATTTATACAAAAATTCGAGGGTTTTAACCTCTGCGTAGTTCGAAAATTCACCATGACCTTTGATGGCTGTCGGGCCAAGGTCGACGATGTTCAATTAGAAATTGACGAACAGTTTATCAGTCTTGCTACGAGTTTTCCTACCACTGGACAATGATGGTCCAAGAATTGCAAAGTAGAGGAGGTCCCATGGACACTGCTCTTCCAGTCGCACAAGGTTACCTCGTGTGATAAAGGTTTGCCTATGAACATGCTCAAACAACGTTGGCATGACTTATTGATGATAATAAAATAATTTATCACCTGCGAAGGTCGGTATGGGTTTGTTTTCTTACACCACCTTCATTTGCTTATGGTTTTTGTGGGTTATCAACTCAATATGCCCTATTATTTGCATAGAAGCCTATTTAAAATGTCAAAGAAGTACAAAAGAAATCAGGTTGATAGTAGACTTTTTCATTATGGGATGGTTAAGCTTATTGTTGTCTATCATTTGAGTTTACACGGAGATTGTTGGAGTGATTTCATTGCTTGGAATGATTTTGAGGATTCAAACCCTCCACACGTTGACAAACCTGTGGTGAGCGAGGACAAGTCTGTACCCCCAGTACCCTTTAGTATTCTGCTACCAAAACCCTCGGCCGACTCACCTATCAACCTGCCCCATTCTGTGATTAAGGGTGTTGAGACTGTTAAGCCTATAGGCAAAAAGCACAAAGCGAACTTCACTGCAAATGCCAAAGGGAAGAAGAATGCCCGTTTGATTTCACGAATGGAAAGAAATAAACCAAAACCCCCTCTCGAGCCTAACCCTATCATGTTGAGTGAGGACTCCGATTCAGAAGTGGAGCATTTCTTGGCTGATGAATATCCCTACTCAAAATGTTTGTGTGCCGAACCCTCGTATGACTTTGTGTCAAACTTACCCCCCTGCCTACAGGATGACCCTAACTACCCAGGCATTAATCTACCTTGTGAAACCCCCGGTCATCTATCCAAACCCTCTCTTGCTCTGTCTAAACCTATAGTGCCACCCTGTGATCAATGCGGCTCATGGTTAGAGAGATATTATCTGGATGTTCCTATTCTATAGTTAAGAATTCACTCTTTGGAGGTCCAGGTTGCACTCCTTACCAGTCAAAAGGCTAAGTTACAGGCCACAGATAAGAAACAAAGGACGACAGGCTCTATCTTGTTTAAAAATGTGGAATCAGCTACAACAGTCATGAATTCTAAGTTGGCATAACTTAAGCTTTGACATCACACAGGTATGTTTGATATCAATCATTTTTTGTAAATAATTTAGGTTTATATAATGAATTCGAATTTGGTTTTAAATAACTATGTTCATTTCAATTGATTAGCTATGTTACATGGCTTGCATTCTATACATAGCATTACTTTGACTAGATGGAATTTCGTTTTCCCAGTTTAGTTTCGATTGGATTTTCATCGATTTGATTGATCTTGGTGTGGATTTGATTTTCTTGATTGAGTTAAACGGATGCTCTGCTGTTAATCAAATTTGTTTTTGCCTATTCAAGACAGGAAGTGTTTCTCATATCTAATTTAGAACGCAATCACATTTCGTTTTGATTCCGTTATAATGCATATGCTATGATTGGAAACAATTGTGATATGGTTAACTATTACAGTTTTATGTCCCGTATGACTTTCGACCAACAGGAATACAATTCACATCATTTCCAATGTGACTCTGTACAACATACCCAAATCGTGAATAGATTCAATTCATAACGATTATGGTAAAAACCCAGCCTGTTAATTTGCATTGGTTTACTGTGAGCTCGACTATGATTCAGTTGGATTCGTAATGACAATGGATATTCTGTTTGAATTTGATTTATAAAACAAGATTGGATTCACGATTTATTTCTATATTAAACTTAGTCGTGATTTGTTTTGATTATTTTCCCAGTTTACAGTTATCATTTCTGTCGATTCTATTATGGTTATGATCCCTATTAATCGATCCTGTCTGTTGACTGTGCAAAGATCAGTGATCGGAATTTATCACAAAATTGGTTTGGTTAATGCTGTTACGTGTGATTTCATTTACACATAATCAAAACAGTCTTTCCACCTGTATATTCGATTGAACGATATAAATCTTTTGTTATATCATTATAGCTATAACGAGCATAAAATTGTTGTGTTGGATTAGATCATATCACATACGATATAATTCATTATCGATTTTGATTGGATATTGAAATAGTCTTGTTATTGTTCAACCCGGTTTTATGGTAACAGTAAAACAGAGTATTCTTACCCCTATTTTTGATTGAATCACTTTTGATCCTGTTTTATGTTGAATGATAAAATCATTTGAATCTTGAGTGATTCGTTTTAAATGATCATTGGAAGAAAATTGGTTTTGATTCATTTAAAAGATTTGATTTGATTTCAATTCTGATCCTGTATGTTATTTTAGACTAGCTATAGAATCAGATGATTCTGTAGCTAAGTTTGTAGGATTAGATTTTTATTGTTTTGATAATAAAATATCTTTCTAACTTATTATTTTTGGTTCATTGCAGATAAATTCGAAATTGCAGTGGATTTGATGAGCAGTTAGAGGATATTTGAGATATTCTACTTGCATTTTGATTTCTTAGTTTAGTTGATCTTGGGAATATCTTCCCAGATTATGTAAACAGTTTGATACTATCCACATGGAGGTTTTACCCTGTGGGAAGACTTATAAATACTTATTATTTTTGTGTAATAAACATCCTCATTCGTGGGAGAACAAGGATATGGAATTTTAATACAGACTGAGATAGAATTGATGTTTTGTCACATCTTTAGCTTTTCATGATATCAATATTTTGTTTCATGTTTGTGTGTATCTATTTGCATGTGGTTAATTGACTACTTTAGCTATCTTAACCTTTTGTAAATGATACAATTTGATCAATAATCCATATCTGATTTCTTCCAAGTGTATAAAAAGCATAGCAATTGCTTGATTCAATCTGTGAATGACAAATTTCTCTTCTTCATAAGTTGAATTATTAAATATAAGTTTTTGCATAACAGGTTTCCCTTATTGCAGAGATTTATAAATCATATAATTGTTATGATTTTTTATGTCTTGTTTGTCCTGTAAACAACTCAAAGAGAAGTGCAGCTTATCATTTAAGAGAAGCCTTTGGATTATCTGGTGTGAGTTTCCTTCCTCCGACCAGCTTCGAAGTCATCATACACAGGACAAATTTGGAGCGTTTCCAGGTCAGTTTGTCATTTGTTTGTTTAGTATATTATTTTAGATAGCAGTTTAGTTAGATATATGTAGAGTTAGTATATTAGATTGTTTAATTTCAGTTAGTTTTATTTCTTGTTCATAAAATCATAAGAAATCAAAAAATACCTTTCTCTGTCTTAGGGCAGAAAGCAAATGAGTTTTACAGGTTTTATTCAAATCTGCAAGTTGTAGATATTGTATATTTGTGAATAAGTTATAATTCAATTGGTAGTTAGATAGTTAATTAGTAGAGTTAGTATTGTAGTAATTAGTAGTTTATATATATATATATAGATAGTAGACTAGTTAGTTTGTTTAGTTGTTAGTTTTGATTAGATTAGTATATTAGTTTCTTTATTGTTAGTTAGTATTAGTTTGTTTTATTGTTAGTTAGTTTAGTTTCTTGTATTTTGTTTTATTTAGTTTGTTTTATTTAGTTTTAGTTTAGTTTATTTATTTTAGTTAGATTAGTTAGTTTAGATTAGTTTTCTCTTTGGTTTTCTTAGAACCTTAGAACAACCAACGGAGCTGCTAAACCCGTCAGGGTGGTTCATTCCAAATGGCTTGGGTTATTTAGACAACCTTGGACTAGTTCCACTCTCTCAGTTGACGGACGGTCAATTTTGCCCGTCAACAAATGGTGCTAGAAGGAGGGCATGAACTTAATTAATGGCACGAGGGGGTCGCAAGACTCCTCCACCACCTAATCACACACCTATAGTGACTAGAAGCCGTTCAAACGACAATATCCCTCTTCAAACAACAACTACTTCAACCGACGATCCACAGATCACAGTTGAGCCAGCAACCCCTAATCCTACAGGTGGTGACATCCAAGAGATCATTCATCAATCTCTTATCAAAACACATAGTGCCTTAGCTAGTCTTAGGCGACCAAACCGTCCGTGGGGTCAACCTTTAGACTTCTCTAATATCAGAGAACATTTAGGTGATACCAACCTCGCTGTGAATCCTACAGATCCAATTACAAATCCTGCTGTAGGAGGATCTGGGATACCTCCTTCACCACCTCCCTCATCTCCTTCTTCTTCTGGAGGAGATTCCTTATCAGACGAAGGCAATTCACCTTCTCGGCCTTCCACACCCACTATCCCAATAGAAAATCAGAACAACCCCGCTAGACCATGGTTGGACTAGGATGTCGTAGTTGTACCTGGAGCCCAGCACCCTCTACCTAAGCACCCGGAGAAGTGGCTTCCCAAGTTTGATCCCGATTCTAAACAGATAGCTGAAGATCATATCAAAAAATTTATGTTATCCATCAGACTCCGTAATGTTGAACATGAAGACGTTGTCTATAGGTTGTTCCCTTATACTTTTGAGGGTAATGCATCCACTTGGTACTTTTCCCAACAACCCCATACCATAGTGTCTTGGGAAAAGTTTGAGTCATGCTTTTTGGAAAAATTTGGAGATGGTAAACCTTCGAAAGTCTTAGTCGTGGACCTTTCAATCTTAAAAATGAACCCAAAAGAAAAAGTAAAAGATTTTAACCAAAGGTTCTTGACACTTAAAAACCAAATCATTGCAGACTCTATGCCTGCTGAGAGTCTTGTAATAGCTTACTACACTAAAGCTCTACATCAAAGTATAGCTATTTGGGTCAAGCGATCTAAAAAGGCCACATTGTTAGAA
>JASDQU010358410.1:0-12040 GCA_032191745.1 Picea mariana | reverse complement strand
TTGCAAGGCTCCTCTGGAGATAACTCCAGAGAAGGGATCTCCTCCATCTTCTTAACAAACTTGGACGAAAGTGCAGGTTTGGATTTAGATCCTGCCGAACGGACTAAAGCTTTAAATTCTTCCAAAGGATCTGCTTCATTTTCGGCATTCGGAGTTGAAGCCATCTTGGCCGGGCAGCGACTACCAGCGGCGACCACTGCCAGAGCACGCAGGAGGGACACGCTGGAACACCGATTCTCGTCCTGTATGCAGTCGATGGGAGATCGATGGAATGGCAGCCCCAGACAATGCGCAACGCCCCTGCAAACGAACGATGGCGGCTAGGATTTGGGCCCTAGCCGCATTGGCTTCCGTCTCGTTCCATTCGTTGGAATTTTAATTTTTGAAGAAAACCTGAGTTTTTACTTGGGGCAATTTGCAGCCATTGATTCAGTATAATGAGTAGATCTAGTCTGTTGGTCGGATGGTGCTAACTTCAGAGTGACTAAGTGTGGGGTTGCTAGGATACTTTGATGAGGGAGAATCTTAGTAAAAAAGGACCATTCATCCATCATTGATTTCTTAGTAAGAAATCCATAGATTTAAACGTCAAAGAATTGAAGGTTTCAGAGATTCATAAATCATTGTCACACAGATAAGGAATACTATACATTGCAATTCTCCACACCTGAAGAATTACCAGCAGGAAGTGCACAGGCTAATAGAGCAATTTGAATCTTTCAACATTACAGTGATTCCCAGAGTGAAAAACACTCTTGCTGATTCTCTAGCCACCGCTGCCTCCAGGCTTTCACCTCTAGAGGATTATGAAGCCTCTCGGTTCACTATAGAACTTCTCTACAAACCCTCAGTACCCAATAATATTTCTAATTGGAAGGTTTTTGAAGGATATGAACAGATCATAAACTTTCTGACGAATCAAGATAATTTCAAAAACTTGTCCAATGGCGATGAAGTATTCTAGGAACAGTGGACAAAAACTGACCCTCATATAAATTAGTTGATCGACCAATTGAAGTCTCACGCAATCCCGAAGGGGATAGCTGATTTAGAAAACCTTTTTGACCCGAAAGAAAGATTTAAAGGCTCAAAAAATGCGAAGACCGATGGTTCTTGTCCCATGCATGGAACCATAAATCTCTGAACCCCGGAAAACCCAAAAAACATAAACCTCGTCAAAACCATATCTAAAGAGGAAAGAAGGGCCTACCTCAAATTCTTCAGACAGTATCAGGATGTCTTTGCATGGTCTTACTGAGATATGAAGATTTATGATACCCGTATCATTCAACAGATTATCCCTTTAAAGCCTGAACTAAAACCCTTCCAACAAAGTCTTTGAAAGTACCACTCTTCCCTGGAGCCTCTCATGTGTCAGGAGTTAAAGAAACTTATAGATGACAAAATTATCTTCCAGGTCAGACACTATGCATGGGTAGCTAATTTAGTTCCTTTGAGGAAAAACTCTGGTGAAATTCGCCCATGCGTAGATTTCAGAAACCTCAACAGAGCTTCAGAAAAGGAAAACTACCCAGTTCCTCCAATGGAGCAACTCTTGCAGACCGTGTTTAGCTTTGAGATTTTCTCCTTACTAGATGGTTTCTCAAGGTACAACCAGGTTTTAGTTTCAAAGGAAGACCGCTTGAAAACTACCTTCCGAACCAACTGGGGAACTTTCGCTTACAAACGCATGCCTTTTGGGTTAATCAATGTAGGAGCAACCTTCCAGAGGGCCATGGATGTATCTTTTCAGAGACTAATCAACAAGTGTGTAGTAGTGTACTTGGATGATGTGACTGTGTATTTCAAAGAAAAAATAAGATCACATCCAACACTTAACCCAAATTTTCGAATGATGTAGAAAATACGAAATATCCTTAAACCTTAAGAAAACTATTTTCGGTGTCGAAGAAGGTAAATTTTTAGGCCACATTATATCTCAATCATGCATTCGCATAGACCCAGAAATAATTAAGGCTATAGCTCAACTTCCATTACCTCACAACGAGAATGYTATGCAGTCGTTCTTCGGGAAAATCAATTTTGTGGGGAAATTCACTCCCGATTTCGCGGAGACTATCAAGCCCCTACAAAAAATGATTCGTAAGGATGCTGAGTTTAAGTGGGATGATGAACGAAATAGGGATTTCAACAATATTAAAACTGCAATCTCGCAAGCCCCAGTGCTGCGAAGTCCCGATTTCAACAAACACTTCTTCCTGTATACTTTCGCCTCAGATCAATCATTAGTCATAGTATTAACTCAGATGGATGATGAAAAAAACAAAGCCCCAATATCGTTCATGAGCACTAACCTCCAAGGTGTCTAACTTAACTATCTTGCTATAGATAAATAGGTTTACGCAGTTTACAAGGCAGTGAAACATTTCAAATCTTACATCCTCAATAATCACACCAAAGTAATCGTGCCTCACCCGACATTCCGATCCCTATTTACTCAACATGAGATGGGGGAAAGAAGAGGAAATTGGATGGCAGTTGTTCAAGAATTTGATCTAGATATAAAACCTGCTAAACTAGTTAAAGGAAAAGGGTTATGCAAATTAACAGTTGAAGCTCGAGACCAAGTGAATGAAGACCCCAGATGGGAGATTAAAATGGCATTATGGTGTGGTGAAGCTTCATACATTTCCCCATTACAAGAGTCTTGGTATGAGAAACTGACTTATCTCCTACACCATGGGACTTGTCAAGAAAACCTCAACCCTAGAGAAAGGAGAGATCTCAGGTTCAAATCTGCACAATATCGCCTCATAAATTCAGTACTCTTTCAGGGTAATTATGATGGAGTACTTTTGAGATGTCTTAACGTGAAGATGCAGACAAAGTTCTGAAGGTGGACACTTTGCAGGAGACACCACCGCTCATAAGGAACTGAGAGATGTCTATTATTGGCCCACTTTGTTCAAATATGCTCACACATACACTAGAAACTGTAAAATTTTTCAAACAAGCGCTGGAAGAAAGAAGAGAACATCGGTCCCACTCCAACCGGTGACCATCTCTAGGATTTTTTAGCAATGGGGGTTAGATATCATAGTAGAGATTACACCAAGATCTTCAAAACAACATAAGTACATACTTATTGCCACCAATTACTTCACGAAATGGGCAGAGGCTGTCCCTCTGACTCATGTAAACGAGAAGGTGGTAATCCAATTTATAGAACAACAACTAATCACAAGGTTCAGTGTCCCTTCTGTTCTTGTTTTTTATAATGCAACTTATTTTTCTTCCACCTTATTAACAAAGTTTTCCCTAGACAAAGGAATCATAATTAGTGTTGGGCCTTGGTTATGGATTAAGGAAGAAATCTTAAAAAAAGGAAGAGAAAAGACGAGGTACGAACTGTGTGGAAAGCACATTGACTGAGAATGGGTCGAAGTGATCAAAGAAGCAGAAAAGAAGGAGCCAAGTAAGGGAAAATGAGTCATTGGACGAGAAGATTGAGGAAGACAGATCAACAAGGAAGATGCATCATGGACAGCTCAGAAAACAGAAAAAGCCACGAACGGATGCTTTGGAGCACCTCGCGGAGAAGAGGGAAAGACATGCTAGCAAAGCTCTGCGATTACGAGTCAAGTAGACCTAGGGTTTTAGGCCCCTAGGGTTTTTGGATCTAGGGTTTTGACACCTAAACGTTGTCACGAAATGTATAAATAAGGACCTAGAAGTGAGAAGAGGAGTTCGTCGTGCGTTGTTCATTTTAGATTGTTGTTCGTCATTGTGGGATGAGAGAGGGATTATTGTTGATTGTGTGAGGGAAGTATTGCATGTAAGCGTGTTCTTGGATTGTGAGATCTTTAGCTGGGTGTGAAGATCAAACCTGTAGCTAGGTGCGCAGGGAAAGGAGAGAAGGAGAGAGAAATTTGTAAGCTAAGTGCGCAGATAGAACTGTATGTTTTCACATAATATATCAAGAAACACAAATTTGTGGATGTAGCCCTAGGGAGAGGGTGAACCACATATATCTTGTTGTTATGTGTGCTTGATGCTGTGTTATTTTTCGTCTGTTATATTGTTGATGCATTGTTGTGATAGATCTGAGATATAATTTGCGAAGTAGGTTTAAGCTTGGTATAGAATAACTAGATCCCTATGTGTTGTTCTTTTGGATTCACTTTCATTTCCTCTGGTTGTAGACACCTGTGTCTTACAACCCCCTATTGCTACTTCAGGCAAGACCGCATTTGCTCTGTAGGTGTTGCCGAAAGGGCCAGTAGTTAGGGTTCATTGGTGCGCCACTGAAGCATTGAACCCTGGGTATGTCCTTGTGCCAACAATTAGATACTCTGCAAACTATTATCCACAGGGAAACAAAGTGGCAGAATCAACTAATAAGAACCTAGTGAGGATTTTGAAGAAAACAATTGTAGAAAACTAGAGGAATTGGCATAATCTACTCCATAACGCTTTATGGGCAGATAGAGTTACACCCAAGGAAGTTATAGGGAATTCACCATACTTTCTAGTATACGGACATGAAGCCAGTCTCTCCAACGGGTTATATCTCCCATCTCTTCAACTTGCTTAGTAGTCCAGGGGGCATCTCTCATCAACCTTACAACAAAGAATTGACACCCTGCTCATGTTGGAAGAAGAAAGGGAGAAAGCTAAATAAAAATTCATAGCCCACAGACAGATGGTAAAAGATGGTTTGACAAGCATAAGGCTAAAGAAAATAATTGTGAAGTAGGAGACTTAGTCTTGAAATGGGATAGAGCAAACGAGCCTAAAGGCAAACATTCTAAGTTTCAGAAACCATGGCTCGGACCTTTCTAGGTGGTCGAGAAAATTGGGGCAGGCACTTTGAAAAATGTATTTTTTTTTTAGCTAGGTCGATTGAAAAATGTATTTTTTGTTTTTGTTGGCACAGGGGCAGATCCAGGGTTCAACGCTTCAACAACGCACCAACAAAACCCTAACTACCGGCCCTTTCGGCAACATCTGCGAAGTAGATGAAGTCTTACCCGAGGTAGATGCAAGGGGGGTTGCATGACTCAAGTGTCTACAACCTAGATGGGACACAGATATGTGATCACAATACTTAACAAAGCACTTAGCCAATAAAATTCATTAGTATTTAACCCCTTTTATCACATCGCAGGTTAAAACCCTGATTACATATCAGCGCGGTATTAACCCAGATCTAACACATCTCACCATTCAATGCTTAACATCAAGCGGATCTAGCATCGATTCACATTATTAAGCACTAATCTACTACATTAGATGCATCTAACATACCTAAGGTTCCAACACTAACCAAATACAAGAAGAACACAATACAAAGCACATAACACAGGATCTATGTGGTTCACCCCTAGCGTGGGGCTGCATCCACCAACTTTTCTTCTTCTTTATTATCTCCTTCCGATCTTCTTACATGCACAGAGCCTCAAAGCCAACTTCACATAGGAAAATAGATCTTCGCGCACCTCATCAGATCCTCCTTCCCCGAGCTTGGCACAACACATATCTTTCTTACAATCACTTGTACTTAGCTTTGCAAGTTCTCAATACAGTATGCACTAAGCCAACCAGTCATGCACTTAGCCAATTCGATCAAATAGATCCAACTACTAGGTCTCTCTCTCTCTCTCCTTCCTCGAGTACATCCAAGCATAGAGCCTTCTTACAATCACTTGCACTTAGCTCTGCAAGTCTTAATACAATCTTGCACAAACCCAACTAGTCATGCACTAAGCCGATCATTAACTAGTTCTCCAAAACTTCACACCTACTTACATCGCCTTACTACTTATTTATACATTACAAAAGGGGCCTAAACATGGGTAAAACCCATAGGCCAACATCCCATAACTATTACATAAACCCTAAACCCAAAAAATCCCGTAAAAGGGCATGAGATCCCGCGATCTCTGCTTTCTCTGGTGCTTCGTCTTTGACCAGCCTGTCGAAGTCCCAAATTTGGTCAAACATGACCAAGGTTCTCCAAAACTTGGTCAAGGGTCAACAGGCCCCCAACACTCACCTATGACTCGTCCCGAGTCACTCTGATCTGGGAAATTTTTCTTCGAAGGCCTCTAGCTTGGCTCGAGCTGCCTCGAGCTGCTGCTTCACCAGAGCCTCCTATTCAGTGAAATCCTGAATGATTGTCTCGGTGACAGGCCCTTCTAAGCATTGTTCCACTGCGGTGACCACTTGTTCCAGCTGTGCACCTCGTCCTTCTATCTCTTCAAAACGTGTGCAGGCTTCGTCGTGCATCAGTTGGAGTCTCTGGGTCACTTCCATGACTCTACCCTGGATTGCGTTGACCTGTTGTTGAACTACTCACACCTCCTGTGACCTTTTCATCTTCTCGACTGCTGACAATAGTTTCAGCTACGCTTGCACTGTCGAGGCTTGTTGCTTCGCCTCCTGGAGTTGTTCTTCTAATGTTCTTAGTTCTGGGTCCTTTGCAAGGCGCTCGTAGGTTTGCACACTTCGGTCACTGAGTTGTTTACATTCCAAGGCCAACAACCTGATTCTTTCTACTACACCCTTGGCAGTTTCTTCCCTCTGGTCTTGCACTTCCTGCGGAGTGCTTGGTACTGCTTGTAGTTGCAACTCTGATACTCTTGCTTGAAGCTGTTGAATGGCTTCAACAAACTTCCCCACTTGATTTCCAGTTGTCTCTTGTTCCATCTGTGTGAGGCCTGACACAAAGCAAAGTGCTCTAGTGACTGCCTCCTTAACTCCCATTTTCTCTACGAGCAGTTGTTTTTTTCCTTCTGGATCTGAGCTCTATCCTTTCCGAACTTCACCTAGAGATCATCTTTCTCTTGCTGCGTAATCCGACGTTTCTCTAGGGCTTCCTCCTTTGCTTGTTTCAAGACCTCTGTGGCTTGTTCTTTCTCTTCCTGGACACAACGAAGGTGAGCCTTTGTCGCATATGCTAATCTACGGAGTTGGGCAGGATCGTCTCCCATTTCTATACCTTCTGATGATGATGGTGCGGTAGATACTGCGTGACTCAAGTAGAGGGCTTGATGTACCCCTTTCATCTCCATCTCAATCCTGTCATACATTTTCTCTTGCTTTGATTCATTGCATTGTATAATATCCTCCGAAGTGTCTGCTACAACAAAAATGATGAGATCAATGTCATCCACTGTAAGCATAGTTTGTAACTGGGGCTTATTCACTCGTGACTTCTTCCACGCTGAGGGTTTCTTTAGGGAAACCTTTCTTTTCTTGGATGTCTCAGCCTCTATAAGGAGATCCTTAGGCGGTGTCACTTCACCTTGTTCCTATTGGTCTTCTTCATTTTTCTCTTCTTGGTTCACTTCGTCACCTCCTCTTCCTCCAGGTGAATCAGACGTAGTTTCCTCTGATGCGTTGTTCAGTTCCTGCACTTCTTCCTTCCTCTTCTTCTTTCTGCTACTTGGTCCATCATACTCTTCTCGGGTGACCATTGGGCTTCCGATGGGGTCAGGGTCGGAGAGCTATGTTTTCTCGACGGGTACAAGGAATTCTGCAGGCCATTCCTTGGTTATTTCCTCCATATCTTCCTCTATGAGTTTGTAATAGGACTGCAACTCTTCTTTGTGTTTGTCCCCGCGTGTAGTGATGTAAATGAAGTGCCTATCTACGTGGAACTTCGTGAGTGGCTTGAACCTATGGAGTGTATTCAATGTCATGTGGGGGGAGGATTCAATGGCCCTCTTCAGCTGTAAATAATAGGTGTGGAACACCGCATTGGACTGCCATTGTTTTTCTATGTCGCTTGAGTACCACAAGGTTGTGAACCTCATGGCTAGTGGTTCGGACGACTCGGCTGCAGGGAAGGTCACTCCTTCTGGAATCTCCCAATTGATGAAGGCAATGAGAATCAACAACCAGTTGAAGTGAAACTCGTAGCCTTGGTCCTGTTCTTTGCGACAATATTGCTCCAACTGGTTGATGAGGTAGCTCGCCCAGTTTATTTGCATCCCTTCAACACATTTTCCTGCGAGGTTGACGACAAACCCCATGACCTACGTTGGTCTATTCTTCTTAACGATCTTTCCTGCTATCAACTCAAAAGCTAGGCACATTGCACCATCTTGAATTGAGGCTACCTTGTAGCCCCACTTCCCCTTCTCTACATCGTTGTAGGTGTCTTTTATTTGCTGCACCAGGGTGCGATCTGTAGCCTTCCCTGGGTAAAACTTCTGAGGGTATGGTCCCTGCATACTTAATCCCATTATCATGTGGATCAACGCCGGATCCACAGTCACGCGCCTGTCTAACCATAGATAACCTCCATGGAATCACAAAAGGAGGATTTTAACGCACGCGTTAACCTCCCGATGTCTGTCGAAGTGGGGTATCTTCCTGACATTGAGGATAGTGGACCTCACGATCTCTTTGGTCCAAGGTTGGGGGACTATCTTTGGCTTCTTCCCCGTTGTCTTTGTCAAATATTTATGCGGTGCGAGCAATGCATAATTCTTTCAGACTCCTAGGTTAAAATCGTTGATCTTAAGATTAGAGATCAGTCCTAGCGGCGGTCCCACTACGCGTATCCCCTTAGGGAGGTACACAGTGATAAGGGTGTACTCGAAATCTCTCGGAACACTGTCACGACTAACCGCGCCAGCTAGAGGTGGGATATAGTCGAGAAGGACTGACAGGATGAGCTTCGCGTTCATGATGCTTGCTCCGTATCTCCGTCGTTGTTCGGGAGGGCCCAGATCGACGTGCAATCGATGGGGATGCTTGCAACCCTCTCGTCGACGAAGCCTGTGCTCCTGAGGACATGACCTTTTCAACCATGAATTCYTTACTGCACTGCGTTCGCTAGACATACAYGCTCGAGATCGGATATTTGGGTAAGCGGACAAACACTCAAGGTAGCAGAATCAGTGGCGAGGTATCAGTAAACACTGCGTGATAACAATGAGTTCTCTGTAGGCTCGGATAATCACAATTTTCAAAAGTGTCCCCGGTGAGACATTCGACGAGTTAAATAGACATTGTCCTAACAGACTCCTCCAATGGATAGGAATGCCTTAATCAATACAATTCCATCCGTTATGGCACGGTCTCAACGGTCCAATTGCGAGATTGCCGGCAATAACTGCTTTTCTAGCCGTTCCTGAGCGTTGTTCTAACGGTCAGGATGCCTCCAAAGGTCATATTTCTTTGCCATGGTGAAGTGCCAGTCTATGCTATTCTGCTATTCCGATGAGGTTCAAGTTCCGCAAGCCTTCTTTCTGCGAAGTCTTCTCTGGAACTTTCTGCAATTTTTCTAACTTTGATTTCTTCTTGTTGAGATTTTTGGCTTTCTTTCCTATGATCTGAGTCATTGGGTTCCTCTTTCCATTCTTATTTTTATTTTCTCTTAGCATAGTAACTTTGCATTGCTGAGGGTCTTTCAATGGGTTTGAGTGGAATGCCTCTTCTCTTATTACTTCAGTGGTAGGTGATCGTTTCTCCTATATGAACAGGTTTTTCAAACTTTCTTATGTTTTCTCAACTTCGACAACTAAGTCTCTGGTCCTCAATTGCTTCAACTTGTCCTATTGTTCTTCAAGTAAGTGTGATATTCGACTAGCCATGAAATCTCTTAATTCTTGCTTTTTCTGTTCTATAGATTCCTCTTCTTCTTTCTTTTGGATATGATCTTTCTCAATCTAGGTCCTTCCTACAAAAGTGCAAAGGGGGCGTTGTTCTCAACAAACTTAACGATCTCAAATTCTTCTTCAGTCGATGCTCCATGAGAAACCATAGGTACATGGGTAAGTCTTCCACATAGGGCTATCAACTTTCCTTTAAACAATCCTATTGCTACCAATGAAGGAACCATAGTAGGCTTTCCCAAAATTTCCTAAGTACTTTCTGTCATAATGTTCACCCGTGTTTCCTTATCCAGAACACAGTCTATGTCGAAGTCTTCTATTCTTGTTTCTATGCACTCCTTCTCTTTTAAGATCTCTGATAAACTAATGTCTATGTGATCATTCATTGTTTCTTTCATCTGTAATAATATAGTCTCTGATTCTTTCTAGTGTTCTAGAATATTCTTAGTCTCTTGACCTTTCTCATGGTTCTTTTGTCTTATATTGATCTTTTCAACTTTATAAATCATTCTAAGGCAATCCAAAACTTCAGGGCCAACAAATTTACAACAAAGACAAATAGGGCCTCTACCAGGGCAATCCTTAGCAAGATGTCCAGGTCTTATGCAACTATAACAAAGAGTCAATCCTCTCTTTCTCTTAAACGATCCCCAACTTTTTCTGTACCGTGCACTGGGATCACAGTGATGAACTTGCAAAAGTAGGATCCTGCATCCACTTGTTAGTCCAAAAATACCTTCTATGTATAGGAATAACATATCTTTCACTATTTCTATCAGATCTATTTATATCAAATCTTCTTTCTTTTAGTTGCGCCTTAGTTTTTAGACTAGGACAAAATCTATCAAGCATACGTAGATCCATTTCTTCGAAACAAAAATTTCTACTTATCTTACCTTTATCATAGCACAAAGCTTTAAGATCTTACCTCTTTTCTTCAAATCCGATTTCTTTCTTGTCAGATAGCTTCGAAAGTTGAGTAGAATACTGCGCACTAGAGCAACAGATCTATGCACAAAGCTTTTTATTTTCTTCAGTTCCCAGCAATCATAGTTTCAAGTCCYGACAACGGAACCATTTGTTGGCACAGGGGCAGACCCATGGTTCATCACTTCAACAACGCACCAACAAAACCCTAGCTAYCGACCCTTTCGGGAACACCTGYGAAGCAGATGAAGTCTCACCTAGTTGGGACAYAGATCTATGATCACAATACTTAACAGAGCASCTAGYCAATAACATTCATTATTCTTTAACTTGTTTCATCACATYGCAGGTTAAAACCCTAATTACAGATSAACGYGGTATTAACCGAGATCTAACACATCTCAYYGTTCAACACATAGCATCAAACARATCTAKCATCCATTCACATTATTAAGCACCAAGCTACTACATCAGATGCATCTAACATACATAAGGTTACAACACTAAGAAAATAAAAGAAGAACATAACACAAAGCACRTAACACAGGATATATGTGGTTCACCCCCAKCGTGGGGTTACGTCCACCAMCTCTTCTTCTTCTTTATTATCTCCTTCCGATCTTCTTACATGCACAGAGCCTCAAAGACAACTTCGCATAGGACAAGAGATCTGCGTGCACCTCGCCAAATCCTCCTTCCCCGAGCTTGGCACAACACAGAGCTTTCTTACTATCACTTGCACTTAGCTTTACAAGTTCTCAACACAATATGCACTAAGCCAACCAGTCACACACTAAGCCAATTCGACCACATAGATCCAACTTAGGTCTCTCTCTCCTTCCTCGAGTATATCCAAGCATAGATCCTTCTTACAATCACTTGCACTAGCTCTACAAGTCTTAATACAATCTTGCACAAAGCCAACTAGTCATGCACTAAGCCGATCGTTAACTAGTTCTCCAAAACTTCAAACATACTTACATCGCCTAGCTACTTATTTATACATTACAAAAGGGGCCTAAACATGGGTAAAACCCATGGGCAGACATCACATACCTGTTACATAAACCCTAAACCACAAAAATCCCGTAAAAGGGGGTGAGATCCCACAATCTCTGCTTCGCCTGGGTGCTCTGTCTTTGACTAGCCTGTCGAAGTCCCAAAATTGGTCAAACATGACCAAGGTTCTCCAAAACTTGGTCAAGGGCCAACAATTTTCTTTTTCTATTTAGACTCCTGAGTTTTTTAAGATTGTGTTTAGAAAGAAAATGGTTGACCTCAAATAATGCGCCGTAGCTAACTCTCTTCCTAACTTGTTGCCCACATACAAACAAGAGAAACGATGGGGAACCTGCAGTTGTTTCGAAGAGCTCTCTATCTAACCTACGCAGATGAACAACCTTGGAGAAATGCAGATGTAACACACCCACTACGGAAATAAAAAAATTTCGGCCCTTTTCTTATGATCTTTGAGGAACAGACTTCCCCAATTCCCGATGGGGCCTGATACAGACCCTGCTATCCCT
>JASDQU010358402.1:0-11881 GCA_032191745.1 Picea mariana | reverse complement strand
TTGAGAGTATATGTAGGGTTTCAAGTGTGCACCATTCACCCAAGATAAATAATACCATTGAGTTGTGCAAGTCTGACTACTCCAAATTCATGTACCTCTACAACAATAAATGTTACCAGTCAATGCATTTGAAATTTACCAATATGCTTCTAGTATTTACTGTCGTAGAGGAGAAGATGATCTCCTTACACAAATGATTTATGTTTGATGTGTCTATCATGCCAATCCTTCTGACAAGATTTTTCAGTGGTCTAATGAGAATATGCAAGGAATTGTTCTTCATCTAGCTCGAACAACTCTACAAGCCTTTCCACAATTGATTTGTCATCTGTCATATGAGTGACTTGTGCAATGTATAAGCTAGGTGTGATAAAATTGGCAGGAACAACAACTTCTCTACCATAAACCAATTGGAACAGAGTATACTTGTGTATTTTCTTAGTAGTGGTTTTGTACACCCATAATATAGCAGAGATTCTCTCATCCCAATCCTCCTAGTTTTCGCAACAAACCTTAGTCAAGCTCCTTCCAAAAATATTATTGAATTCCTCAACTGTTCCATTAGCCTATGGATGGTAGGGGTTTCTCTTGTTATGTTGAATGAGGAACTCGCGAGTGAGGGTAGATACATTCTAGTTGAGAAAATGAGCTCCCTGGTCACTATTCAGACTTTGAGGGAACCCGAATTGTTTTATGATATGTTTAAAGATAAACCTGGTTGTTGTATCCAGATAGAAATCCTGAAACAATTTTTCTTTATCCCACCATGTAAGGTAGTTGGTTGCAGTGAGTACATACCTTTCCTTGGAATGTCGAGCATGTGGGTTTATGGGCCCAATGAAATCAACAACCCACTTTTCAAAATATTGCAGAGCTCTAACAGGGTGTAAAGGTAGTTCATCTCTGTGTGAGGGATTTCCTACTCGCTGGAAAACATCACAAGCCTAGGAAAATTCTGTGGAATCTTTGAACACAGTAGGATACCAAAAGCCAGCCTATAATATCTTTTGTGCAATAGCATTACCACCAACATTTCCACCCACAACTCCATTGTATCACTCCCATAATATATTTGGTCACTTGTGATAGAGTACACACTATCTGAGAATGTTATCTAAGCCCAAATTTTACATATTTCGATAATTAGTTGATAATCTGTTTCCCTGATGAATAACTGTCTTTTCTGAGTTGGGGAAAATCCCACAAGTGCTATACCGGTCATGAGGAATACCACAATTTCAGAAAAATAGTCTGGAATAGCCTCAATGTGGAACAAATATGCATCAGGAATTTGAATGTCCATGGCTCTGCCACTCTCACTGGACTCTAACTGAGAGAGGTGATCAGGCCCAACATTTAGATTTTTAGGCTTGACGATAACCTCAATGAAAATTCCTAAAAAAATAGCAACCATCGACAAATTCTCCTCTCTAGGACAGGTATGTTAACCAAATACTTTAATGTAGAATGATCAGTAAAAATATTGAAATGACCACCTAATAAATAATGTCTAATTTTTTTTAAATCATATACCATAGCTAAACCTTCCTTTTCGGTGGTAGTATAGTTGCATTATTCTTAGGAGAGATTTCAGCTGGAAAAGTAGATAGGAGGATCCATATTGCCTTCTCTAGGTTGCGTAAGGATAGTCCCTAACACAATTTTGAAGGCATCGATATGCACATGGAACTCCACACCCTAATTGGGGAAAGTAAGAATGGGGGTTGTACTCAAATTTTCCTTCAAGGTGTCAAATAAATTATCGCAAACTAGATTCCAATGAAATCCTTTGTTTTTATTAAGTAATTGTTCCAACGGTGTTGTGATACTCGCGTAACCCCTGATAAACCAACGATAATATCCATTATGCACCAGGGTAGTTCAAAACTTCTTGACATAGGTAAGAGGAGGCATATTAAGAATGACTGCAACTTTTGTAGGGTCTACCAACACTCCTTCCCTACAAATGATATGGCCAAGCATATTCCCAAATGGTACACAAAATATACACTTTTTCATATTGAGGGAAATATGCAGCGGATGACATTGATCCAACATTAGATGCAAGAGACCAATATTCTATTTGAGTATATTGTATATCATCCAATCATCAAAATAGACTTCAATAAATTTATGGATGAATACACATAATGATCCAAATGGATGTCGATGGCCTCCCACCTATTCCAACTAGCTCATTTTGGCATTTTTCCAATTTGACAGTTTTTTCCTTAGTTTTTAGGTCCCTCACTTGCGGGCTCATTTTGAAGGCCCTAAAAAACGTTTTTTAGGGCTTGCAACAGTCAAATTGACCTTTCCAACAGGCTATCATGCGCCTAAAACAGATATTGTATGAAAACGTTATGACCCCTAGAAGTTGATGTACTAACTTACCCAAATGGGGCCCACGTGACTTTTGGCGCTTCATCTCCTAGGTTTAGGTTTTTGGATGTCTAGGGTTTTTGACATTCCTTTTTATTGTAAAAATGCCTTCAGAGCCTCATTGTAATCATCTTATTGTGAATGAGCGCAACCCTCACATCTCTTCTCAAGGATAAGCCTCCACCATTCTAGCAAGCTTGTTTTTGCTGTATTTTAAGTTTCATCTTATTTCCTTATTGAATAGAAACCAGTTTTATTGTATATCTGTTATTCTGTGTTAAGAATATTTTTATAATAATTTGTATTCATTTCATTCTGCAAATATATTCCGGATCACATAATGTGGTAATCACGATCCAAGAGAATATTGTTGGGGAATTCTTGAGCCCAAACAACATGATGTTGTAAGAAAATGACCCCCACTCTGTCGTAAAGGTAGTTTTGTTCTTATCCTCTTCTGCAATCCTTAGTGATATCTATAAAATACATCGATAAATGAATATGCTTCCCTACCTACAACCTGATCTAAAAATTTATCACTAAAAAGAGTCAGAAATGGGTCATGAACACAGGAAGAGTTCAAGCTCCAATAGTCATCACAAACCCTGATATCCTTCGTACCCTTTTTACTTTGAATGACAATTGGTTTGATCCATTCAGCCTCATCAATTAGGAATATCAACCTAGCTACAAGCATGTGATCAATATCCTTATTGACATTTTCTTTGACTCTGGGGTTCAGATGGTATGGTTGGTTCTTAAAAAGTTTCACGTCAGTGATCCTGGGGGATATCGGTGGCCACCCACCTATTCCAACTAACTCATCTTGGCAATTTTTCAGTTTGGATGTTTTTTTCTAGTTTTTGGGTCCTTAACTTCTGAGGCCATTTTGAGGCCCTAAACAACGTTTTTAGGGATCTCCACGATCAAATTTTAGATAGAGTTGGATTTTCGTGACATAATGTGTAGTCCTCGAATAGACCTTTCCAATGAACTAGCATTCTCCTAAAACGAAGACTGTATGCAAAAGTTACGACCCAGGGAAGTTGATGTACCAACTTACCCTAGCGGGGCCCACATGACTCTTGGTGCTTCATCTCTTAGGATTACGTTTTTTGATATCTAGGGTTTTTGAATTCATATTTATTGTAAAAATGGTTTTCGAAGCCTCAATGCACTCATCTTCTTGCAAATGAGCACAATGATCACATCTCTTCTTAGAGATAAGTTGCCACCATTCTAGCAAGCTTGTTTTAGTTTTCATTTTGTAGTTTCAACATATTTCTTTATTAATAGAAGCCAAGTTTTATTGTATCTTTGTTATTGTTCATTGAATCTATGATACCATTGATCTGGATTTTATGATCAGAACAAAATGAATACAGATCCAATAACTTCTCCACAAGGGGTACATCTGACCCAACTCATCACCTTGTGGAAGCCCAATCATGCTTGTGCAAAAGAAAGACGAGACCTAAGGACTCTACATTTATTACCATACCCTAAATAAAATCACATTCAGGAATCGATACCCAATTATCTGAATATACAATATCCTTGATCAACTCAAGGGAGAAAAATACTTCAGTAAGATTGATCTGAAGTCTAAATGGTTGGTCATGCCATTTGGTTTGAAAACCGCACCAAGAACTTTCATGAGGATCATGGACGATATATTATGGTTGTTCACCAATTATTTTGTAGTGGTGTATCTGGATGACATCCTCATCTACAACAAGACTTGGGAGGAACACTTGGATCATATTCAATAGGTTTTGCACACTTTGCGACAGCACAAGCTATATGTTGTTGTCCCTCGACCAAGTTTTGAAGAAAATTTGGTCAGATTTGTCCCACTTTTGGACTTCAACATGTTGGTGGAAGAAGGAGCACCCAGGAGGAGCTGAGATTGCGGATCTCACCAATTGTTTAGGGTTATGTGGACCCAGTAAAGGGTCCTCTAGGGTTCTGTAACAGGTTTATGTGATCTAGATTTTATGAGCAGAACGAAATGACTACATATTATTAACAAGTGCTTAACAAATAATAATAGAGATACAATAAAATTGGTTTTTTATTCAATAAGGAAATAAGTTGAGACTGTAAAATGCAGCAGAAAACAAGCTTGTTGGAATGGTGACGGCTTATATTTGAGAAGAGATGTGATGGCTATGCTCATTTGCAAGAAGATGGTTACAGTGAGGCTCTGAAGGCCTTTTTACAATAAACAGGAATGTAAAAAACCCTAGACATCCAAAACCTAACCTTAGGAGATGAAGCGCCAAAATTCATGTGGGCCCCGTTTGGGTAATTCAGTACATCAACTTCCCGGGGTCGTAATTTTTGCATACGATCTTTGTTTGACGTGATCAATACCTCGTTAGAAATATATATTCGAGGACTACAAATTTTGTGTGAGAAACATCAAAGTAACTTCCATGTTGCTCCCCAATTTCCAGAAAACATCATTTAGGGCCTCAAAACGGCTCCAGAAATTTCAGGACCCGAAAAAACTGCTAAAAATAGTATATTACCAAAATTGCCAGAAAATTGTTTTGTGCTAGTTGGAAAAGGTCGATGGCCACTGATATACACCTGGATCAATCCTCCTTCCTTAACAAGCAATCATCTCCATTGCATTGAGTTCCCCCATCAAATGAGGAAATTTCTACTGAATTTGGCCCTGGGTGAGCCACTTGCCTTGGTGCAGGAGCTACCCTTCTTTGACGACTCGATAAAGATGGATCCTTTGCTGTCGAGTGCCCTTGATCTATGTGTCCACAATTTTATCATTATATTCCTATTGTATGCAGTCAAGGTTGAGCTCTATTGGTGTTAGTTGTTCTACTACTTCCAAGGTGTCCAATAATGGTGGGAAATAAGGGCAAAGGAGATCCACATTGAACACTGGGTGCAAGCCAAGGAAAGGAGAAATGTTGAGCTCAAAAGAACTATCCCCCATGGCCTTGGTGATGGTGTAAAACCCATAACAAAGTGGGTGAAGCTCGCGATGGGGTCCTGTAAGGCGTTCTTTATGCAAGTGTAACCAAACTTTGTCACCCACCTGAAACTTATGTGGCACCCGATGTTGATCATGGCACTGCTTGTACTTGGCATTGGAATTTTGTAGGATATCCTGAACCTGTTGGTGGATGCTCTGGATCCTATCAATGAACCGGGTGGCCTTGTTAGCTTCAGTTGGAGAAGAATATGAGTTGGTCAAGGTCACCGCAAGGGGAAGTGCAACGTCTATGGGACCCAATGGTTGGAATTCCAACCCCACCTAAAATGGGTTGTGGTTGGTTGAGCTATGCAGGGCTCGGTTGTAGCTATGATGGACATAGGGAAGGCTCTCATCCCATGTGTGAGGGTTCTTGGAATTATACATGCAAAGGATATGCACAATCATTTGATTTAAGACCTCAGTTTGGCCATCTGTCTGGAGGTGGAAGGCCATGGATTTGGTGATCTTGGTGTCTAGCAGTGACCAGAGGCTTGACCAGAATGTGCTAAGAAATCGACTGTCCCGATATGAGACAATGGTTTGTGAGATTCCAAAATGTACCTAGACTTGTTCAAAGAAGAGATTGGTAGTGGCCTCTACTTTGATTCTCTTATTACAGGCAACCAGAATCACCATCTTAGAAAAGCGATCAATAACCACAAAAACATAGTCATTTTCTTGCTTGGTGGACGGGAGGCCTGACATGTAGTCCATTGCGATGGATTCCCATGGCTTGTCAGGAGTAGGAAGAGGGGTGTACAGGACCTATTTCTTATTGTCGAGTTTGGAAATAGTGCAAACAGTGTAGGACCTAATATACTTACTAACCTCTTTTCGAAGTTTCAGCCAGTAGAAATGTTTATGTAGCATCGCCACTGTCTTTTCGACGCCGAAGTGTCCTGCCACTCGACTGTAGTGGGATTCCCAGATCAGCTTCATTTGCTCGCTTGATGGAACACAGATATGGCCCAGATGACACAACAAATGATTTTGAGATTCAAATTATCAACAACTGCATTTGCACCCAACATTTGGTAGGTGGTGGCGAAGTCTAGGTCTATCTCATAGAGTTGGCACCATCCAGAGGTCTCATGGTCACAAGAGTCTATCGCCATTGTGAGTGTTTCAATTAGTGGTCTATTGAGGAATTCAATGGTGCAGTTAGTGCTTCCTGTTTTATACTTGATGTTGAGGTGGAATTTCTACAAGTATGTGGACCACTTTTGATTGTGGTCATTCTGCAATTTTCCTTGTGTCTGCATGAACTGCAATGGCTTATGATCAATGTGGATGACTGTCTCCTTCTCAAGAATGTAATTTCTCCAGTGGCGGAAATATTGCACAATGGATAACATTTATTTGTTGTAAGTAGGGTACTTATGAACAACATATGCTAGTGTCTGACTATGATAGGCCACGGGGTGGTAGTGCTAAGTGAGAAGGACACCCACAATATAGTCTGAGGCATTTGCCTTGATCTCAAAGGGATGTTGCAGGTCTAGTAGTGAAAGTACTGTGGTTGAGCACAAGCACTACTTCAAATCATTGAATTCTTGTTGTTGGGACCAGACCCACACAAATTTATCCTTACCACCACCCCTGGTTATTTGGCTGAGGGCCCATGCAATATGGGAGAATCCCAACACGAACCTGCAGTAGAAATTGGGAAAACCCAAGAAGCTTCTAGCTCAGTGAGTGTGTTTGGGGCTGGCCAGTCACAGATAACTTGGATCTTGGTTGGATCCACATGTATTCCATTTTGATCAATGATGTAGCCTAGGTAATGGACCCTATCCATTCCAAAGGATCATTTTTCCAAGTTGTTGTATAGCTTGTGCTACTGTGGGGTGTGCAAAACTTGTTGAATATGCTACAAGTGTTCGACCCAAATCTTGTTGTAAATGAGAATGTCATCTAGATAAATCACTACAAAAGTATTGGTGAATGGTTGTAGGATATCATCTATCATCCTCATGAAAGTGGATAGAGAATTTGTCAAACCAAAGGGCATGACCAACCATTCAAAAAGGATTTCCTTTGACTTGAATATGGTCTTCCATACATATGTTTATTCTATCGGGACCTAGTGGTAGCCAGTATTTAGATCAATCTTACTGAAGTATTTGTCCCCTGTGATTTGATCAAGGAGGTCATCGATTTGTGGAATCGGGTACTGGTTTCTGACTGTGATTTTATTCAAAGCCCAGTAATCAATGCAGAGTCGTCAGGTTCCATCTTTCTTCTGTACCAACATGATTGGGCTCCCGCAAGGTGATGAGATGGGACGTATGTGCCCCTTGTGGAGAAGCTCTTGGATCTATTGCTTGATATCCTCATTCTCTAATAGAGAGCAATGATAGACTAAACCATTGGGAAATGGTGCATCGGGGGTCAGATCAATGGGGTGCTTGACCTGGCAATGTAGAGGTACCTCGGTAGGTGAGGAGAACATATATGAGTATTCTTCCACAATATTATCTACTTTCTTCTGCTGTGTGGAGAGGTCGACCACAAAGGCCCTAGATGTGGCTGTGATATTTCTCTCATTTTGAGAGAAAATCATGAAGAAGACAAAATTCCTTGTCTGAGAGATGACCTTCCTACTTTGCTTAGTAGAGATCAAGGAAATAACACTAGGTGGGACTACCTCGTGTATCCTGTACAATTTCCTGTTCAAAGTAATAATAAAAATGTGAGGCCTTGACTCATATACAACATGACGTTTCCACAAATAAGATTGGCCCAAAAGAACATCACAAACTTTGAGAGGAGAAACATCACACAATACCTCATCTTTGAAGGGCTTGATGTTGTATGAATGTCGGCACTGTTGGCTGACGTGGAGATCACTTCCTCGGTGGAGCCATCTAATGGTGTAGGGTTGTGGGTGCGATGTTGTTGGCAGGGCTAGCCACTTGATGACCTCTGATGAGATGAGGTTCTTTTGGCTACCGCTATCAATGATGAAGTGTAGTAGGGTGCCTTTTACCCACATCTATGAATGGAAGAGGCACCCTCCTTCTTCTTGCTCATCTGGTTCACCAGGATGGAGCTTGGTGGTAGAAACGGTGGCACTGGGTTCCATGTCAATGATTTGTCTTCCCCTTTCTAGTTCTGACTCAGAGTCAGAACCCGCATCTAATTCAAAATATTTCACATCGGCCACCCACGACTGCTTTGAGTGGGAGTCAACAGTGTTATTCCAATGGCTCTTATGGAAGTCACACCACTTCCTAATATCTTTCTTTGTCTCTCCAATGTCCTTTGCTTACGGATTGGAATGTTTTTAGTGATACTATCCATATTTTCTCTATCCTTTGTTCTATGGGCTAGGGTCAACCTTTCCTAGCTTTTGTTGTGAGGGGTTCCCAAGCCCAAATTTCTGCGTCTTTTGTTTGAGCTTCTGCTCGATTTTGACGACATATTGGTAGACTGCGCCCAAGGATGAGATGTCCAGAAATTCCATTTAGGTATGGATGTATCTATGCAGAGCACCACGATACTTGAGCACCAGATGTCGCTTTGAATCTTTGATACCCATCTTGGTGTGCAAGGTATGGAAGATATTTGTGAAATCTAGCATTGCTTGGTCTCTTTCTTGCCGTAGTGTGGTCCATTTGGTATACAAGTAGTCATAACTTTCGACAGGGCAACATTGTTCCTTAATAGAATCCCTTAAGGAGTCCTAGGTGGCCATGACTGTAAATAATGAGGGTTCCCTTGTTTCCTTTTTCTCATAGAAAGTTTCCCATCAATCTTTGACATGGGGAACAACTTTGAGGAGTGCAAAAGTAATCTTTTGTCTATTCGAAAAGTTATGGACAAAAAAATACCCTTTTAGTACATTCAACCACTTGTCTATAGCATCTGCGTCTATCTGAACTTCAAATATAGGAATGTCAAATTTTATTTGTACCTTGAAGGGGGCGACGCCTCTGCTCGAAAAGGATGCGTCGCCTATTGGTAGTCGTCGAAGGATTTGCGCGAAACTATCCATAATCTCGTTCCTTTGTTGCATGAGGAATTCCTCAAGAAATTTTTTGAAAGGATCTCATGTCCCGTCATATTTATTTTCTCCTTCCATGAGAGGTCACTTGGGCATGCAAGAGATTTTGTCCTCAAGAGAAACAAGCTCGAGACACAACTCTTTGTACTCCGACCTCATGTGGGACATGCATTAAGATGACAAGGAGCAGACCACTCTGATACCATTGATCCATATTTTATGAGAAGAATGAAATGAATACAGATTATTAATAGGTGCTTAACACATAATAACAGAGATACAATAAAACTGGTTTTCTATTCAATAAGGAAATAAGATGAAGCTGTAAAATGCAGTGGAAAACAAGCTTCCTGGAATTGTGGCGACTTATCTCTGAGAAGAAATGTGATGGTTGCGCTCATTCACAAGAATATGGTTACAATGAGACTATGAAGGAATTTTTACAATAAACAGGAATGTCAAAAACCCTAGACATCCAAAACCTAACCCTAGGAGAGGAAGCGCCAAAAGTCATGCGGGGCTCGTTTGGGTAAGTTAGTACATCAACTTCCCGTTGTCGTAACTTTTTCATGTGATCTACGTTTGAAACGCTCAATACCTTGTTAGAAAGATATATCTGAGGACTAAAAATTTTGTGTGAGAAACATCAAAGGAACTTCCATGTTGCTCCCCATTTTCCCAAAAATCGTCATTTAGGGCCTCAAAACGGCTCTGGAAGTTTCAGGATCCGAAAATTGCTAAAAATATTAAATTACCAAAATTGCCAAAAAATTGTTTTGAGCCAGTTGGAAAAGGTGGGTGGCCACCGATATCCACCTAAATCATTATGGGATGTTGGGCCATGGGGTTTTCCCATGTTTATGACTTATTGTAAAGGTTTTTAAAAGTATAAATAAAGAACAATGTATTGTAGAAGTAGCTAAGTGAAATTAGTTAGAATTTCTTTGTGCAAAGGAATGTATGTGAATTGAGGATTTGTGCTCAATAGAGAGTTGGATATGTGCATTGACCTAATTTTGGAAGGAGGATCTAGTGCTTAGTGCGTGGATCTCCAGGCTCGTGCAAATCTCGACTTTGTGGCTTAGTGCACAAGAGCGACTGAATGTAAGATCTCAACAGATAATAAAGAGGTGAAGTGGTTTGTGGACATAGCCCCACCCTAGGGTGAAACATGTATATCTAGTGTGTCATAGTTTTCTTTGTACTATGTTATTTCTATTATGAATCTTCTTAGTTCTTTTATTATGATTTTCAATAGATAGATCTTTTGTATCTTAAGTTCTTTACTTGTGTTAAGGGTAAATGAATGCTAGATTTAACTTATAATGCTAAGTGCTAAGTTCTAAGGGTATATTGTCATTTTTTGTTACTGCACCGATCTATCTTGGATTATGTTCTGTGGTGTTAATTAAGTTAAGAAACTAATGCATGTCACTTCCTAACCATTAATAGACTATCATTTGAAGTGATATTATCACATATATGTGTCCCAACCTAGTTACAGACACCTGTGTCCTATAACCCCCCCTGTTTCTACCTTGGGTGAGACTTCGCATTCTTCACAAGTGTTTCTGAAAGGGTTGGTAGTCGGGGTTTTGCTGGTGCCTTGTTAAGCGTTGAACCCTGGATCTTCCCTTGTGCCAAAAAATGGTTTCGTTGTTGGGACCTGGAACTTTGATTGTTGGGAACTAAAGTAAAGAAAAAGAGAAGCTATGTGCGTATATCTGCTGCTGAAGTGCGCAACACTCTACTTGACTTGTGAAACTTTGTGCTAAGAAAGTAAGTTGATCTGAAGAAAAGAGCCAAGATCCTAAAGAAGCAAGCTTTGTTCTTTGTAAAGAGAAATATAAGTGAAAATGTTTGTTTTGAAAGCATGAACTTAAGTATGTTTGATAGATTTTCTCCTAGTTTGAAAGAAAATGTTGATTTGAGTAAATTTAATGAAAATGAAGAAAGATATGTTATTCCTATGCATAGAAAGTGTTTTTGGACTAATAAGTGGATGCAAGAACCTAGAAAGAATTTTTGTAGATTGCAGATCCAACACTATGATCCTAGGGGAAGTGTGCAGTACAAAAAAGGTTGGGGAACATTTAAGAGAAAAAGAGGATTGACTTTGTGTTATAATTGCAAAAGGTTGCGACATATTTCTAAGGAATGTCCTGAGGTAGGCCCTATTTTTCTTTGTTGTAATATTGTTGGTCATGAGGTTGAGGATTGTCCAAGGATTATTGCTAATGTTGAAAGAATGATCATAAGACAAGAAAACTATGAAGAAAGTCAAGAGACTAAGGGAATGTTATAAAGTCATAAAGAGAAAGGGTGAGAGGAAGTTAAGATTATGTTATTACAATTGAAAGAAATGAGTGATGTTCATAAAGATGTCAATTTACCAGAAATATTGAAAGCAAAAAAACACATAAGTGCAAGAATAGAATAATTCGACATAGACTCTGTCTTGGATGAAGAAACACAAGTGAATACTATGA
>JASDQU010358393.1:0-11881 GCA_032191745.1 Picea mariana | reverse complement strand
AATATGAATTCATGAGTAAGAGCAAAGTAAGGCAAGGAATGTGCTTCCCTAGACTGAATAAGGCTAGAAATACATGGTTGACCCCATATTAAAGGGGATGAATTGTCTTGATTGAGTAATAGTTGGAAGAATACATGTTCTACTCCTTAGAAGGAGCTAGTATGAAATTTTAAAAGAGTAACTGAGCAAGAATGATCTGATTATGAACATGAGGCAATATGATTTTTCCTTTAAAGTTTGCATGTAATTGATTGTGAGCAATCATAATATAGAATTAATTGTAAAGAAATATTCATGTGAGGCTATAAAAAGTGCCTATGCCAGAAACACACAGTATGTTGATGCATGTGTTTAGGTGCAGGAATGCACTGTTTGAATACAAACTAATAGAATAATTTCAATGTGTGAATGCACAATCTGAATGCATAATAAGAATGTATGTTGATAATTCCTTATGGAATATTGGGTAAATAGTTGAAATGTTAAATCTGAGGCTAACTCGAGATTGAGATCATTTCAAGAAATGATGGACATGCAGCAAGGGAGTTTCATGCTGAAACAATTCCAAGTGAAGGAACTGTGAAGAGAACTCTATCAATAGAACATAGTCATAACCTTAGTGGTTTCTAGAAATTAGGTAGTGAGCCACAAATCCTATTCATATAAGAATCCATGATTACTTTCTAAAATATAGTGCATGCATAGGAGACCCAAATGAATTTTGACAATTATTATTTATGTTTGAGAAATATACAAGAATGCACTAGTTCCTAATTAATTGTGAATTAAAATATTGAATATGTAGTATTTCATTGCATCCAAGAAAGGTCAATACAACCTTGATTGATACTGATTAAGGAATGGAGTAGGCACATCCCGAAGGGGATAGATTGCAGAAGCAAGGAAGGAGAAAAGAAGGAAATTTTTTCTCCCTTTAAAATTCAGAATTGCTTATCAGAGTTGTATGCCATAAAGGAAACAACTTTGAAAACAAGTATAGCTAGAAAATAAATTAATAAATATGTTTAAATGAATAATCTTGGTTAAGCCATGTTACACAAAGGAAGTGAGGCCTTGTGAATAGTTTAGTTAAGTTGAAAAGTATAGATTATGTAGAAGGAGTTGGAAAAAGGGAAGAATCCCTTAATTCCTTTCTTGATATTTATTATGTTTCCCTAGGATGAGAAACTAAAATGTTGCCATGTGTGGATGATTACAGCACAGGGACATTGATAGCTACAAGATTGTAGAGACAGCTAAAAAATCTGTTTGTGTTTGCACTAGTAAACACATTAAGGAATAATGTGATAGAATGCATATAGATATGTTGGGATATATCTGAAAATTCTCTTGCTGATTTAAATGATATGGTACCTGCAGTTTTATTTAACATGACAGTTGATATATTTTTTTTAAATGTGAATATGCATGTTATATCACAGGAAAGGATTGGAGTTGTTAAGGAAGAGCAGGTGCCAATGGTAGACAACCTCAAGTAGAGGAAGAATACAAGGCTACTATTAAAAAGATTAATGACAGTACTTTGGAAGTCCCCATAAAGCACCATTGATGAAGTAAATTCAGAAAGGGGTGTTGGCAGCCAGGATAGGTATAAAGAATTCATTCCTATGTAGCATAAGGTTTGAAAGGGATTGGGTAAGAATCCCTTCTGAAATGTTTTATATATTTATGATATGAATGTGATCTTAATGGATTGTTGTGTGCCATTAACACCCACGTAGGGTAAGATTCAGGAGAGAATAACCTAAAGGATAGAGGGAGGAACCTCTAACAGTTAAGGATAAATAAAATCCTTGCATGAAAATTCATGAACAAATGTGTCATAGATGTACAAATTAATCATGAATGGTTATGAACAGAAGTGCTCATAAAAAACACATTGATTAATGCATTGAAGAAAGCATTTTTGCATGAGTAGGCAGGTATAGGACTACCCATTAAGGAAGTAGGATCTTCCAATATTCTACCAGAATTGACAAATGGTAAAGAGAGAACTGTGTATCCATGAGTATTGGCACCATGGTTATTAGTGAAGAGAGGATGCATTTATATGATTCTTTAATTTCATATAATGTATGTTGATTTGGTATCATGATTAGTTCTATTGAGTAATGAATATGAATTAATGAACCATGAGGTGAGAGGTTGGATAAGTTACAACACCTCAGGGAATATTTCCTAAACTAAAATATGGTAAAACGAACTCAATGCAAGGGTGCATGGTGTGAGAATGTGACCATGGACATTAGCACATTGATTAAATTCATCTAAGGTTTGAAGTGCCTTTGGGAATGTTTGGCATGTTGAATATAGTGTATGTTTAAGGAAAGATAATTCCTTTTATTTTACGGAATATACCTATAAAGCAATTGGATTGTTAGTATGCACAGTCTGAAATTGTTTGGAAGCCATGCTTTTGAAAATATAATGTGCATGAGAACTAATAATTTTCTTGGTTATGTGAATATGGAAATGTAGGAAGAAGGGTCTTGGATATGGAAGAAAACGTAAGCCCATAAGGAAGACCAATACCTATCAAGCCAAAACTGTCACGAGAAGTAAAATCTCATACTTGTGGAATTTGGTTCCTATATGGAACAAATCTGAAAATGGAAGTGTGAAATTTGAAATCTATGTGGAACATATTTGAAAGAAATTTGATTAAAATTGATGTTGGTATCTCACAATTAATGTATTCATGTGGTACAATTGAGATAATAGATCTTTACTAGAGAGAAATATGATGATTGTCAAGCTTGGGAAGCATGGAAAAAGTATACTATTGTGACATGAGAACCCTATGATATGCCATGATCACCATAGAGAATGTATTTTTGTGGAAACACAAGCCAGAGGGACTCCTTGGCAAGCATGTTAGAGGGATGCCTCAACTGTAAGACTCGATGAAGTCTCTGAAATTGTTTTTGTGTGAGAAATATTTGGCAAGGAAAGATGGATCACCCAAGGGATTGTATAGAAAAAAAGGGGATGACTGAGCCTAGGCCTGGAAGGTGAGTGACATCAATGAAGAGGAGACTTCGATAACTCTTATATATTATTGATTGAGATCGCGAGCACAATGGGTGTGTCAACGAAAAAAGTGAGATGAGACAACCATATGGATGTAGATCCTGGAAATGCACAGATAAGTATTGTGTTGATATGTAAAGTCTTCCTCTTGAATTGTGAAAAACAATAAATGTTTATGGATGAAATTGTGAATTATCACGCTTGTTGTTTGAAATTGTGTAGGCATTTGCTAAATTCCAAAGAGTCTGGAAAGGACCAAACCAAGAAAAATAACTACAGTGTTGAAACAACTGATAAAATAGAAGCATGGATGGTGTTAGTGAGATGCAAAGAACATTGAGGATGGTGTTATGTTAAGGGGGAGGGGATTGTAATACCCATGTTTAATGATGGTCGTGCAATAGAAGCATTGTAAATTTATTATTGTTTGATTAAAATTCCCTCAGCTGAACATGGGGTGAAGCCTTGAAAGTATTGGCCATGATACAATTAGAGGAATGACAAGAGGATGTACTAAGCTAAAAGTATTTGTGAAATATTTAGTTATTTTCCTTAACTCTGATTCCAAAAAAAAATCATTTAATGAGGAAGGATTGGTGGTTGAGAAACCAACCACCCCCATGAATACAAGTATGGGAAGTCTAGTTGGGAATGCAGAATCTATTAGATAGAGGTACCACAGAGTACCATTTCATATATTCCCTAATTTGACCCCACACGTTCCTTCTGATAGAAGGAATAGGATAGTTAAAGAAACTTCCTATGGGGTGGTGTGCAAGAGAAGAGAGAAGAATGAGTGCGTGCAGAAGAAAACACAGGAAAAAATGGGAGAGTTGATGCATGGACAAGTAGAGAGAGNGGTGAACCTGATATTAAGAGGGGTTAGGTTGCAGGAATGATATGAGCATCTAGGAACCCAACTTGAGCTAAGAGGCCGTGAGATTAATGATGGAAGGAAATTGATAAACCTCGAAGAGGATTGATCTAGGAGGGGAAAGGAATTCACTATTATTGGTAGTGTGGAGAAGAATGGCCTTCTCTTACCAGAATTGCATGGAGAACCTGAGAAAGTTTCCCTTTGTGGTATCATGGCTTGACAGGGGGGTGGCATGTTGCCAAAGTGACTGAGCATGTAGAGCCTAAGGTTGGGTGGAAAGGTGAACACCCACAAGCAGTTGGATAACTAGTATCATTTTGTACAGATAAGTATTTTTGTATTCTGTGTAGTGAGACAAAATTATAGGATTGATACATGTAAGTGTGTTGTGAATGTATATGCTTAGGTAACAGTATTGTTACCCTCCCTTTGGCTAATATATATATTTAGTTAGTGAGAAATTGCATGAGTAGTGGGTGCTTTACATAGTTGAAGATAAGCACCCTATATTGTCCTAAAATAAGGAAAATAAACCTATGTTTATGCATCTTGTGTGTACAAGGGTACATGTATTCATTGTAATGGACTTCCTGAGAAAGGGAAGTTGGTCTATAAGTTAAGGAATAAATTAAAATCCATGAAAGGAATAAAATGGTAGGATCTTTCGATAAAGAAAGATGAGCCAACAATAAATTCTGTGTATAGGGGGCCAGGGATGGCCGACAAGCCCTAAACATCTCTTAATTCAAAGGAAATGGAGGTCTCTACATAGATAGAGAGCCTTATTCCCTATATAAGTCATTTTCTTGAAAAGGAAATCCCGTGGGAGACATAAGTCTTCATTCCAGTGATGAAGGGAATCACCTTCACTAGTTTTCTAAATAAGGTGAAGGCCAAGAAGGCTGGGTAAAACCTTGGCTAAAATCCTAGAAAAATCCCTAAATGGACTAAGTCCTAAATTAGACTGATGACTTGGGAAAAACCCATTTTTTGAGCCTAAAGGAATCATAGTCATTGAATCGGTATAGAGAATAGTTCCTTACCCTTCATCGGAGTAGTCCATGCTTCCGGGATCATAGGTGATCCAAGTAAACAAGAACCATTGATCCATTGGATAAGTGGCTCCGGAGAGATCTGGAGCATTGGATCAATATCGACGAGTATTGTCGGAGGGTGATGGTCAGAGAATCCTTGGAGGCCCAGAGCAGAGGCACTTCGGCTTGAAATATTTCGAGGAGCAATCTAAACTATTGATTGATATATGCCAAGAATTACCTTCAGTCATATATCCTCGTGGTTCCTCTTACACGAGGCTAAGGGGAAGAGTGTTGTCACACCGACAAGAAGTGTCATCCTATCTAGAGGGGGACAAATGTTAGTCATTTATTTTTATAAAGGATCGAGCGTGGGCCCACTATCAGTCTTAAGTGTGGAGATAGTTGTTGTAATCCTGACCCTTAGATCAATGGGTTGAGAGTTCTCAATCGTCCATCGGAAGGGTATCGATCGGAGTGGGTTGCGGTAATGGAAGGGATGTACTTTGAGGGATGATCTAGACCATCCATCAATGAGTAGGCTTAGTGTAACAAGTATGGGAATGTACATGGGAATGACACCACCCAAATAATCCATAGTGGATAGGTGCCAGCTCCTGGACAAATGAGACAAGTTCACAGTGATGACGTGTCACACGGTGGTTGGTCCATGTGTCATATAAATATCGTGCCATGTGTCAAGGTGAATCAAATTTTTGAGGAAGAGGTCTGTGTTGGGTTATGTGTGCCACATGTCATGCCAAGTGGCAGGAAATGGCAAGGCCATGTGTCGCGTCACGATTAAGGCAGGTGGAAATTAGCATGTCCTATGGGATGACACATGTCAACAGTTGATTGGCCAATGAGACGAGAGTAGACCCAATTGGGAGAAAAGGATCTTTAGATCATTTATTAAATATCATCAATTGATTGTGGGGCAGTGATTAGATCTTCGTTGTCCATCCAAGTGATTCCGTCGGAACGAGCGCACTCTAAGGGAAAGGACTCCAAGAGGGGATCTGATATGTAGATCAATGGGAAGTTGACATGTAATATGAGTTGTTAGATGAGGTGATCAACAATTGTAAGATCCGTCTGAGGAAGTGCAGTCGGAGCACGAGGGTTGGAGTGGCCTAGAATGAAGGTACTCCAATGGGGAGGACTCTGACGATGAAGAATCTAGGTGGAAAAACCTGGTTGATTAATCCCTAGTTTCCATAATGACATGCATATCCACATCAATACAAGCATCAAGCCATGGGTGGATCCACATGTCATGTGGTTGATGTGCCATGTGACAGGGTAAATTGGAGGTTTGAGATAGTAGTCAGTGAGAATCCTAATGCCACGTGTCATGCCAAGTGGCAGGAGGCACGAGTGCCATGTATCTGAGGTTCTAGTATGAGGTGGTGAACGTTAACCACCATGAGATTTAGAGACTCTGAAACAATCCGAGTTGTGGATTTCCCAACTGCGAGGACCATTGGAACCATCAGAGAGTGCATTGATCAGAGTGGCCAGTCAGAGTGGAATGTGATTCTAATGGAGAAAACTTGGATGGAAAGGGAATGCTCCATGTGAATCCAAGTTGTTGATTTGGAGGGCTCGATATCCATGTGGAAGGCGCCATGTCAATTCCAAGTTAGATGGTGCAAGTGACAAAGAGCCATGTTGTAGTGAGGTGGACCTTGGCCAATGATAGCCTCAAAACTTTGAAATTCCATAACTTTTGATCTGAAGTTCGGTTTTGGGCATGGTGGAAGTTATTGAAAATCTCTTGAAAAGAAGAAGACAATGGTGCCCTTGAGAAGAGGTTTTGCGATGATTGAGGAAAAGAGAAATTTTGACACCCCATCCATTAAAAGGGTACTTAGGGATTCGGTGATCCAGGAGGACCTAAGGAATGCTCATAGAGGTACAAGAGGATACAAAATTTTCAAAGAGGTCCCAGGGGATCCATAAATTCTAAACATTAGACCATCTCAAATCGTATAAAAAAAAAACATCATTGTGAAGAGATCGTCACCATATTTTCAATGGAAAACATTTCACCTCAAACGAAGCTTGTATGCAAAAGTTATGAGCAGTCAAAGTTAGGACAAATAAGACAAAACATGGGTGCCACATGGAAGCACTAGAGGGTGACACGTGGCATGATGACGTCAGTAATGGAACTTGACCATACATCATATGACACGACACAATAGGTGATATGGCATGTAGAGTCAGCAGATGAGTTGGCAGGCATCCAAGTGGTTCATTCACGTGTTAGCATGTGGCATATGAGGGCTCATGAGAAGCTACCACGTGGCAGCTTCCCATTGGCTGATGTTGGTTTAGGTTTCATAAAAATTTTATGGAGCTCCATGGAATCAAACCCTTGACCTCCCAAAGCTCCAAGTCTTCACATAGACCACGTTTCCAATACACCATACAATGCTTCTTAACCTTCATATGACAATTTATATATTTAAATCAATACTATGGTTCATATGGGGAGTTATGTAAACCACATGACCTCACTCCAGATATGCAGAGGGATTAACACAAATATTGGAGGGATTTTTTTTAACATGCATATAATATATAGTATATTATATTATATTATAATATATGCCATACAAAACAAACCAATGGATGTATTAAAACTATATGCTAAATATAACCATGAATATGTCATGCAAAGGTTTGAACTTGGAACCTATGCTATAATAGCGGAGAGTTTTAACCAACCCTGCCAACCAACCTAGATTTAGTGTGATTCCACTAAATTTAGCAAATTAGTTTCCAACTAATTTGGAGGTAGTTTTGGAGCTTCAGCTATTGGGCACCGATCTCGAGACAGGAGACAGTCGAAGATTGCACAAATCCTGAGAAATGAAATTCTAGGTGGGCATGGATTTCGAGACTGTAAGGAATTATGTGCAAGTACAACATAATCTTGAGTTGCACTATAAAGCATGGCAAATGGTACCTTAACGGATTTTCAACTGTCTTATATAAAAATTGCACAATTTTTCACAAGGATCATGAATATGAAGTTGGTTTTGTAATTTAAGGTCAGATGTAATTGTTTTATGTTAGAGTGTCATTAATGACCCTATAGCACATTGTTTTGCATGCCATGAGGTACTTTCATAGAATATGGCCAATATTATAGTCATTTTTTCTCAATTTTTCACAAGGATTTCAAATATGAACTATGTTTGTGCAATTGAGTTGTGGATTTTCAGAGCACCCTCAAGATTGGCTTATTTGGTTCATTTACATATGTGTTTTGGTATCTTGAGATAAAGATAAGCAGTTTTCATTTGGTTGAAATAACTTAAAGATGAAACAAAGCATGTCATCATTATTATTGCTTGAGTTCTTTTGTTTTCTGCAAAGTTATCTCAATTGCACTTCAAATTAGTCATCATAAAGGGGTTTTGGATAAAGGACACATCATCATCATTTCTGCAAATCACCTCAATAGATCCTAGAATTTATATGGGAGTCAAGTTAGATGTTGCATGTTTATTTTGAAGGAATAAGTGGTGTCAAAAGATTTTCATTTCAAGTTGGTATCAGAGCTGGTTGTCTGACCCACTTCTTTGAGAGAAGTGGTATCATAACAAGTTTTGACATGTTTTTGCAAGTTTTTGGTGTGAAGAGGTTTAAAAACTCATATTGGTGAATATTTTGAAGGCTATTTTAAAGAGGATAAGATGAGTAAATCCTTGATGAAATTGAGGATGAAAAAATATGTTAATCGATAAATCCAGCAAGAGAATGGTGAGTTGAGGATGTAGTTGCAAGCTCTCAAGGAAGAAAAGAAAAGGTTGGAATATTGATTTTTACATCATGAATACTTTCATATCAGTATCTTTCATGATTTGGAAAAGAAGTTTCAGTTATGGACCCCATTCCATCAAGTAGAGAATGAGAAATCTTCAGTGCAAGTAAATGACAAGTTGTTGGCACAATACCATGCAGCTGAGAAGATGGAGACGCCAAAGTATCCTATGAAAGAGATGCCATAACCTATTAAAAGGCTACAAGAAGAATCCAAGGTAAAGGAAAGACCTCATTATGCAGGCTTAGGATATGAGGAAGTTAGAGAACGGTCAAAGAAAAATGAAGAGGCTCAGCCAGAACAAGTTCTCAGTCCTGGTAAATGGATGAAGATTGTCTCTCATGAGTTGGACATGAGGGATGGAAGACAATCTGTGTATGTGCAAGAAAATCCCTCTAAGAATAAGGATAAAGGAAATGGATCATATTTCCAGAAGGGAAATAAAGTATGTTGCTCTTATTTTAATAAGAGTGGACACCAAATTGAGAAGTGTTGGATACTTCATCCACACTGTTAGCACTCTGTAAATTTTGTTCGGTTGAATAGAAAAAAGACAGAGGTAACTGTTTCAACCTACTTTAGATCTGAAGCACTAGCCTACTCAACTCAGAGAGGGCTCTCTCATGTCACATGATATTTCTTTGATAATCGGTGGCTAGATTTAGTTTGTTTGGGGTTTTTGTAAAGTTGTTGGCGAAGGAAAGGGGGTGATATTTGGGGCTATCAAGTCGAAAATGAATAAAACAAAGGCAATTCATAAGAGCTATCTAGAGGAAAAAGGGTAAATGAGGCTATGGGTCTAGTTTTAAATTTAAATTTGTACGGCGAAAGAGGAAAAGGAAAAAAACACATAACTGCATCAGAGCATATTTAAATGAATTCTGAATTAGTTAAGAGGAGAATCACATAATTTTGAATTGCTAAGTCGAGGGCGCCATAAGGAGAATTCCGTACTTTTAATTCTTCAATTCAAAAAGAGGAATATGTAAATGGATTTCAAAGATATGAGAAATACACACTATGAGAGAAAACATAACTCATATCAAAACCATTAGAATCTTTTCATAAACAGTTCAAAATGCATCTGCATTGTATATTCATTTTGGCTCCAGAAATTTACAAAATATTCCTACTACAAGGGCAGGCCCCTCTTTGGTCTATCCTCTCTTCATCTATTTTCATAATATCATATATAGACAAATACATCCGGGATTTGAAACGAATCATCTTCCCCAAATTTCTAAAATATCCGTCAGTTACAAAAAAGCAACGTTCAACAACCAAACTTCTATTTATAGAGGACGTTACAAAATAAAACTGACATATCTAAGGTTTTCTGCCTTGAAGGCCACTTGTCAATATTACTAAAAAAATCTCTGACACATACTAAATTTAACCTGAAATCTACTCAAGCTTGGCAATTTCTTCTTTTAACGTATCAAACCGAACAGGTTGGTTTTCTCCAACGCTTTCAACTGCTTCAGTTTTTGCTGTTGCCCTCTGATGCCTGCTTCATTTCCTCTTGACATCTCACACATGATGCTCACTTGCATAACCGTTGATGATTAAATCCTTCATGAGGGGATCTAATTTAATTTCTCTGCACGAACATGGTTCATCCACAGGATTTGTGTGAAATTTTGTCGCTAATATTTGCACAAACAACTTCTCTTTCGTCTTCGTTGATGAATTTGTTACATTAGTTGAAAATACTAGTTCGTTGAAGGCTACTTGGTCTGTCGTATCCATCTTTCTTGGTTTCACATAAAGTATGAACTTGTCTTTCTTAGTTGAATACTTCGACCTGTGATCACCTTGTTATGAAATAGAACGTTAATCACCCAAAATAGCGTAAAACAACCTATGTCTTGAATGAAAATCACAATTGAGTGCCAATCATGAACTACTGACAAGAGTACTTGCATGTACGTTGGTTTATCACGTTTGGCCAATCTATTTCGAATGATGAGCCTTTTGAGTTAGTTATCCGATGGCACTTACCTAGCATGACACAGACACAAAGTACCTGAACGAGTGGCGCGAGGGGATTTGGCCAGCTTGTTGGATTACTGAGAGGGGGGGTGAATCAGTAATAGCATAATTATAATCCTTTTTCTTCAAATGTTATATCAATGTAGAATTATTATCCAATAATGAGTAGTAAGAAATAAACAATCACACACATACACAGTACACCAGTGTTTTACGTGGAAACCCAAATCGGAAGAAAACCACAGAATCCTTTTTCTTATATGTCTTGAAGAATTACATTCATTGCAAGCACCAACTTCCTTTGTTTTCTAGCTAAAAATGGAAGGAGACTCCAACCCCCTAGTTTCTCAGGCTACAACCTGAGGGAAGCTCCAACTCCCCAATTCTCTAGATACAACCAGAAGGAGGTTACAACACCCTGTGTTCTTTAGCTACAAATGGAAGGTGGATGCAACCACTTGTCCTTGCCCCATCCTACTACCCTAAAGTAGAAGTAGAATGCTGGAACCACTATCAGAAAATGATTTATAGAAAAATGGCATATCTTTCAGAATTCTGGCTTATTCTAGAGAGAGACCTTGTAGAGCGTGCCCTACACATAATATTTGTTGAAATAATATGAAAATGTTACAAGGAATACTAAAGAATGTACCCTAACCAACACATTTTGTCTCACTGAATTTGGATATGTTATGAATAAGTTATGACATTTTTACCCGAAACACCTGTTTTTGACTAGTTTTAGGACTAGCCACAAACCCTATTTCCCACGGAGTGTAAATCCCAAAATACAATGACGCACAAGATAAATTTTTTACCACAGATACTTGGTTATGTTTTCTCAATGGAACAACAATTTCATGATCTGAAGCATTATATAAAAAAATTTATAGCGAAAATGGTGAGATGACCTGTAAATAACATACCTTAGAAAGCACCATCAAAATAATTTATCCTTCCTTGCATTTCGACCTTCTTTTCTTCACCTTGCCTCAGAATTTTGGCTTATATATCCTTGGTTACCTCAGACACCTATAGATATTCAATATTATCAAGTTTGATTAAAATGAGAGAGCCTTGCCTCTTATTTAT
>JASDQU010358386.1:0-11796 GCA_032191745.1 Picea mariana | reverse complement strand
TAACTTGTTATGAACTAATGTTTTGTATAAATTTGATTATAATATATATATTTCATAATTTTGAAATTCAAAATAGCAATTTTTGTTTCGTATTCAATCACTCATAATTGATGGTAAAAAAGTGACAAAGTTAACCATGAACTACTATTGAAGGAAATCAACAACATTCTTAATACTAGTTTCACTCTAGACAAACAATATTGTTACAAAGGATGATATGAAAATATGTCATTTAGTGATGGGACTATAGAGTAAAACACTAACTCTAAATATTGAAACGAATGATACATAAATACTCTGAAGAATATTTCCTTTCTGTGTTTATCATAGAATATTATAGAACAATTGAAATAACATTGTTAAAGATTTCATCCCTAAAAACATGTTAAGGTGCATATGTGAAGTAAGAAGGAAAGTAGTTATCAATAAATAAGATTGTTAAATATTTCATCCCTAAAAACATGTTAAGCTGCATATGTGATGGCGTCCACCCAGGCATCTACCTCAACAGGTCCCGCGCCTGACCTCCCAGCCTTAACGATCGTTCAAAATTACCCTTGAGCCAGAGTGGCTCCTTTGATTCACCCCTGGAATCTCTATTAAAATTGACCCACAGGTCTTTCCTGCTCGTCGACAGCCCTTAGGCCTAAGCCCTTCTCTGTTTTCAATAGAAAACCACAATCGGGTTTCAGGGTTTTCTAATCCCCGATGTCACCAACATTTGGTTACGTGAACTCCCGATCTCTGATATCCCGATGCACTCCTTTGGTGCCTTAACCCTCCAGGTTAAGATTTTAGTCCACACGGTCTCTCTTATACAACCGTGGTCATATACTTTTCTATCGGGATTCAGGATTTCGAGTGTCGAGAGGTATTAAACCCCTTGCATGCAGAATCCACGATTTCCCGATTCCTCCTTAAATGAGATGATGTCAGCAGGGTCCCACACGGAGCTCTCCTCTTGTCAGAAAATTGGACTTCGCGGTTTCGACTTGCGAGAGTATCTTGTCCTCAGGACCTCTAAAACGTCGATCCCTGACTCTCTCCGGATTTCTGACATGCATCCCCAGTGGATGGATGGTTCAGATCAACCCTCGGGTTTCGCCAAATTGTAAAACCAAAAATGCTTACCTGCACAACCTCGGGTGTTCGGATCTCTGATGTTGGATGATCACGACACGTGTCCCTCCCAAGATCTTACGGTTGTGATCCTTTCATTGCTTCGGGGTTCAACAGGTCTTGGACTCTTGCTTGCTGAATTCTCGATATACCGATGATTCTCGATTCCTGCCACCTGTCCCAACAGATGGACGGCTCTGAACTCGTCGGGATTTTCATGATGGATTTCCCCAACCTCTTATCCATGGGACTTTCGATTTCCCAAACCCCAACCCCTCGATATCCCGATGCTTCCAGGGGTTCTCACTCTGTCCACGAGGGTTTAAACCCTGTGCAACTCCTGTCAGATCGGACGGCTGACGGGTAACTGGTCGATGATCCAACGGCTCACGATTCCTGGGGCTTGAACTCTGAATGCAACTGTAACCCTCGCGCTCCTTTACTAGATTGCATGAATGGCGGGATTTTGCAAATCCTCTCTGCAAGATCTTGACCATATGTCTCTTCCCTTTGATGATTCCATGAAATGAAACCAGTATTCCTCTGCGAAAACCTTGTTCACCTGCGTGCAACTGTGCAACGCCTGTTTAAACACTCCATAGCACAAACTCCCTGTGCTTCTCTTCCGATGAGCTTGAAAACCTTTTCCCTCCTGAGCTTCCACACAACTCTGAGTCTTCAAGAAGACTCTTGCGGCAATTCTCAAGCACTTCCAAGCGTTGAGCTCTTTCGACTCTGCAGACACTTGCAGCAGCAGTCCTTGAATTCTTCACTCAGATTCACAATTCTGAGTCTTTGCTTGGCCTGCGCACTCCTTGCACGACTCCTGTGCCCAACTACACTTCCGGGTACTTAGAACAAAGGTTAATCTATCTGAACCCTCTGTCAACGCACTCCTTGCGGACGATTTCTACTGCATTCCTTGCAGGAACTCTGGCTTAGATAGAGAAACAATTGAAACTAATTCTCTCTACCCTTCAAACTTCAATTTAGAACAAAAAATCATATACACAACATATCAAAGCATATGTATAATAGGAAGAAAACATTCATGAGCATATCAATCAACACACTTACACAAAGAACAACACAACGCCATGAATTTGAATCAACTTCTTCTATTAATCCAAATATCTATACATGGGTGTTCTTACAAAGCTCTCTGCATGCTCAAGTTCTTCCTGCTCAATAATAATGTTCCAATACACAAATGAGGGTGTCTATATCCTGTTTCCCTCTTGCGCTCTAAAACTATCTAATATAATATTCAGTTCTACCTACTTACATTAACTCTTATAAATGCCTTCTATCTACTTCATATGAGAGCGGGACGCTCAAGGTCTGATTACAATATATAAAAGTATGCCTCTCTTTACTATCACATTTAAGGTTGGTGCATTATCTTCGAGACAATTTCAAAAATTGTGCTGGGCTTATCCAGTTGCCCTTCACTTCCACGCTAGCTCGCTTTATGTGGGCGATGCTCCTGCATCATACTCCCTCGCTTGAAAATTTTCATGGGCTCCTTTCCATGAGCTCCTGCATGGTCTGTCCATGCTTCCAAATCTCTGCTTCATTATGCTAGCTGGCATCTTCAACTGGATGTCCCTTCCACTTGACCAAATATTCGAAGTATTGCTTTCTTTTGGTCTTCTTGCTAATTCTTTTCTCCAGTATGCGCTCCATTTGTGGCGTCTCTGCAATTGGCATCTACTTTTTTCACTGAACCTCTGATTGTTCATTTTCTGCTCCCACTTCCTCAGGTTTACATGGGTATAAATCTAAGACATTGAATATCGGAGAAATTCCAATCCCAGGGGTAATTCAATCTCATAATCATTTGTCCCAAGCTTCTTTAAGACTCTACATGGCCCAATTTTCTTCATCTTCAACTTATTATATGTTCCTCTCGGGAACCTTTCTTTTCTCAGATGTGCCAGAATTAAATCACCAACTTCAAACTGAAGTTGTCTTCTATGCTGATCGGCTCTGCGCTTATACTCCTGACTTGAAATTTGCAATCGCTCCTTCACCCGGGTGTGAAGTTCCTTCATCACCTCTGCGAATTCCTATGCACTAGCGCTCCTCGTCATAGTTTGTTCTGAATCCCTCAGTTCAGAAACTCCTCTCGGCTACATGCCATAGACAATTTGAAATGGACTTTGGCTTGTGCTCCTGTTTACTAAATCGTTATATGCAAACTCTGCCTGTGGTAGTATGTTGTCCCAACTATTGTGGTGTTCTACCACCAGGCTTCTCAGCAAATCCCCCAGACTTCTATTTACTACTTATGTCTGTCCATCCATCTGAGGATGATACACTGAACTAAACATCAAATTAGTTCCAAGTTTCTTCCATAAGGTTCTGCAGAAATGCCCTATGAACTTCATATCTCTGTCTGAAACTATGCTTTTCGGTAGTCCGTGAAGTCGAATGACTTCTTTGAAAAACAGGTTCATGATGTGTGTTGCGTCACTGGTTTTCTGACATGGGATAAAATGTGCCATCTTGGAAAATCTATCCACCACCATAAATATTGAATCAAATCCTCTTTGAGTCCTTGGCAATCCCAATATGAAATTCATGCCGATTTCATCCCACGACCTCTCAGGTATGGGCAATGGTTGATAGAATCCTGCATTCTGTCTCCTTCCCTTCAAATGCTGACAAATTCTACACCTGTCCACGAATATCTTGACATCCGCTCGCATTCTCGGCCAAAAATATGACTCATTTAGTTTCATGAATGTCTTTTCGTGACCAAAGTGTCCTGCCAATCCTCCGTTGTGTTTCTCCTTCAGCAAATTCTCCCTCATGGAGCACTTTGGAATACACAGTTGATTTCCTCTAAACGAAAACCCTTCCTAAATCATGTATTCTATCCACGGGCTTCTATCACTGAGAATTGGATTCTCAGCTGCTTCATATGCTTCCTTGAAATCCTTATCATCTATGTACATGTCCCTGATATCATCAAAACCCAAGGTCTTGACTTTGAACTCCTGCAACCAAAAACACTTCCTGCTCAAAGCATCAACAACTTTGTTAGTAGTACCAGAAATGTGTTTAATTACAAAAGTAAAATTCTGCATATATTCTACCCATTTGACGTGTCTCTGATTCAAATTTTCCTGTTGAGTCACAAACTACAGTGCATGATTGTCACTGTACAGAACAAACTCCTTCGGGATCAAGTAATGCCTCCATTTTTTCAATGCCTGTATGATAGCATAGAAATCCTTGTAATAAGTGGAGTACTTCACTTTTGCCTCATTCAAATTCTCACTCAAATACACTATTGGCCTGTCTTCTTGACTCAAGACCACCCCAATTGCAAATCCACTTGCATCGCATTTCACTTGAAATATTTTTCGAAAATCCGGCGACACCAAAACAGGGTGTTCCATGATCTTCTGTTTCAACAAATTGAAACTTTTCTCGGCCTCTTCAGTCCAGTGAAAAGATTTATGTCTTTTCTTCACTGTATCCATCATCGTTGTGCTAATCCCACTAAAATTCCTAATGAACTTTCGGTAGAAACTAGCCAACCCATGAAAACTTCTCACCTCAAATATGTTCTTCGGTGATGGCCAATTCTTGATCACGTCCACTTTATCTAGATCCATCCTCAACTCATCTGCAGATATGACAAATCCCAAATAAATGAGTTATGTCTTCATAAATGAGGACTTCTTCATATTGATCAACAGTTTCTCTTCCTGTAATCTCTTCATCACAATGACCAAATGATTCAGATGTTCATCCTCCGTTTTACTGAAAATCAGTATATCATCCAGATATACAATAACAAATTTTCCGATTAAATCCTTCAGGACTTCATTCATCAACCTCATAAAGGTACTTGGTGCATTTGTTAAGCCAAATGGCATAACAAGCCATTCATACAACCCTTCATTTGTCTTGAAGGCTGTTTTCCATTCATCACCTTCTCTCATGTGAATTTGATGATATCCACTTTTCAAATCAATCTTCAAAAATAATTTTTCTCCACTTAAGCAATCCATCAGGTCATCCATTCTTGGAAATGGGAATCTGTACCTAATAGTTATCTTGTTAATCACTCTTGAATCGGTACACATCCTCCAGCCTCCATCTTTCTTTGGACTGAGTACTGTCGGAACAACACACAGGCTCAAGCTTTCCCTGACTAAACCTTTGTCCAACAACTCTTGAACTTGCCTTTTTACTTCTTCATTCTCTTGCGGCGTCAATATGTACGCGGCTTTATTTGGAAAACTAGCTTCTGGTATGAGATCAATATGGTGACTCAAACTTCTGATCGGTGGCAACGAACGAGGTAGTTCATCCACTACTATATCAGTGAACTCTTCTAATAGTTCCTGAACCTCTTCTGGTAAATCGTCCACTCTTGTCCTGGTCAAAACAATCCTCAGTTTCCTGAACACAAATAATTGTAGCTCCTCCTTCTTCTTAACCTTCGTAAGAAGTTCCTTCCCACTCATGAGAAGTACAGTGTTGCTTACTTCCGGCTTCACTTCCTTATCCTTGATTTGAAGCAACATGTGTGTCATCCCATTCTTCTCCAGGATGTATGTGTTCATTCTCCCATCATGAATCACATTTCTATCATATTGCCATGGTCTACCCAACAATAGATGACAAACATCCATAGGAATAACATCACACAAGATCTTATCATTATATCCTCCTATTTTAAACTCAACTAAACACTGTTTAGTAACATTTACCTGATGTCCCTTTTGTAGCCATGAAACTTTATATGGACTTGGATGTTCAATCATTTCCAATTCCATCTTTTCTACCATCTCGGTTGAAACGAGATTATCGGTGCTTCCATTGTCCACAACGATCTTGCACACCCTGTCTTTGGTTTTGCAAGTAGTCTGAAAAAGACTATTTCTTTGCACTGAGTTCTCCACCTCCTTCTCTGGTGTCAAAAGGACTTTTCGCATCATCAACGACCTTCCGCCTTTAGCATCTTCTGCTTCCTCATCTCGCCTCTATGCTTCGGTGATGTGAGTCTCTCCACCTTCTTTCTTTTTCTCTGGACACTCATAAGACTTGTGTCCATTCTTTCCACACGTGAAGCATGTGATAACTCCACCTCTTCCTCTTCCTCTACCTATGGTACGAGGAAAAGTATTATTGTCAGCATACCCTCCTCTCTGCTCAGTATGTTTCCCTCGTTGTTCAACATATTGCCCTCGCTATGAGCTGCCACCTCTCTCAGTTTGAGTTTGTGGTTTCTTCCAGTCCTCCTTGGGTTTTTGATCATTGTCCCGAGCAACTGATTTGCCTCTGGCTTGACTCCTGCCTCGGCCTCTTTGACTCTGCTTTCGGCTCAACTTCTCTTCTGCTTTTAGAGTCATCTGATAAGCATCCTCCACTGTTTGGATGGTTACCATGATCATCTCATCCTGAATCTCATATCTCAGGCCATTCATGTACTTGGCTACTTTTTCATCATTGCTTTCATGATGACCTTCCCTGATATTTAGCCTATACAATTCCTCAGTGTATTCTTTCACTGACATCAGCTTCTGTCTCAGGTTCTGCATTCTCCTGAACAGAGAAATCTGGTAATCCCTGGGGATGAATTTTGCCTTCATCTTTGCAATCATCCTGTCCCAGCTCTTAATTTTCTGCTTGCCTTGGCAACACCTGTCCGCTTGTAGTTCATCCCACTATAATGCTACATGTCCTTTTAATCTCATGATAGAATGCTTGACTTTCTTGTCTTCTTCGACATCTTCATAGTCGAAATAAGTATCCAGGGCTCTAATCCAGTCTAGAAGTTCTTCAACATCCAAGTTTCCTTCATAAACTGGAATGTCCATATTTTCCTTTATGCCCATTCTTGCAACAACTTCAAGCAAGCATTCATTTGCTGCATCTTCTACTGTGATTTCTTCTTCTCCATGTCCAGCATCATCTTCACTTTCAGACTCACTGACATCTCCTATATCAGTTGTATGTTTTTGTGTTATCTCCACGTCCACAAGTCTGGCGCGTATGTTATGTAGATCTCTTTCTACTTGTGGATTATGCACTTGCCTACCCCTTCCTCTGGATGTCTCCCTTTCCTCCTTTGTATCGGGTGATTCTCTATCTCTTCTCCTCGGCAGCATGGTGAATCTTCCTTCTTCCTGCTATAGAAAGCAAAGAAGCTTTTCTAATCTCTGATACCACTTGATGGCGTCCACCCAGGCACTTACCTCAGCAGGTCCTGCGCCTGACCTCCTGGTCTTAAGGATCATTCAAAATTACCCTTGAGCCGGAGTGGCTCCTTTGATTCACCCCTGGAATATCTATTAAAATTGACCCAGAGGTCTTTCCTGCTCGTCGACAGCCCTTAGGCCTGAGCGCTTCTCTGTTTTCAACAGAAAACCACAATCGAGTTTTGGGGTTTTCTAATCCCCGATGTCACCAAAATTTGGTTCCGTGAACTCTCGATCTCTGATATCCCGATGCGCTCCTTTGGTGCCTTAACCCTCCAGGCTAAGCTTTTAGTCCACACGGTCTCTCTTATATGACCGTGGTCATATAATTTTCTATCGGGATTCGGGATTTTGAGTGTCGAGAGGTATTAAACCCCTTGCATGAAGAATCCCTGATTTCCTGATACGCGATTTCCTGATTCCTCCTTAAATGAGATGACATTAGCAGGGTCCCACATGGAGCTCTCCTCTTGTCGAAAAATTGGACTTCGCGGTTTCGAATTCTGAGATTATCTTGTCCTCAGGACCTCCAAAACGTCGATCCCCGACTCTCTCCGGATTTCTGACACGTGTCCCCAATAGATGGATGGTTCAGATCAACCCTCGAGTTTCGCCAAATTGTAAAACCAAAAACGCTTACCTGTGCAACCTCTAGTGTCCGGATCTCCGATGTTGGATGATCGCGACACGTGTCCCTCCTGAGATCTTACGACTGTGATCCTTTCACCATTTCGGGGTTCAACAGGTCTTGGACTCTTGTTCGCTAAATTCCCGATATACCGATGATTCTCGATTCCTGCCACCTATCCCAATATATGGACAACTCTGAACTCATCGGGATTTTCACGATGGATTTCCCTGACCTCTTATCCACGGGACTTTCGATTTCCCGAACCTCAATGCCTCGATATCCTGATGCTTCCCAGGGTTATCACTCTTTCCACAAGGGTTTAAACCCTGTGCAACTCCTGTCAGATCAGATGGTTGACGGGTAACTGGCCGATGATCCAACGACTCACGATTCCTGGGGCTTGAACTTCGAACACAGCCGTAACCCCCGCATTCCTTTACCAGATCAAATGACTGGCGGGATTTTGCAAATCCTCTCCACAATATCGTGACCGTCTGTCTCTTCCCTTTGATGATTCCACAAAATGAAACCAGTATTCCTCTGCGAAAACCTTGTTCACCTGTGTGCAACTGTGCAACGCCTATTTAAACACTCCATAGCACAAACTCCCCGTGCTTCTCTTCTGACGATCTTGAAATACTTATCCCTCCTAAGCTTCCACACAACTCTGAGTCTTCAAGAAGACTCTTGCGCACACTCCTTGCGGCAATTCTCAAGCACTTCCAAGTGTTGAGCTCTTTTGACTCTGCGCACACCTGCAGTAGCAGTCCTTGAATTCTTCACTCAGATTCACAATTCTGAGTCTTCTCTTGGCCTGCACACTCCTTGCACGGCTCCTGTGCCCAACTGCACTTCCGGGTACTTAGAACAAAGGTTAATCTATCTAAACCCTCTGTCAACGCACTCCTTTCGGACGATTTCAATTGCACTCCTTCCAGGAACTCTGGCTCAGATAGAGAAACAATTGAAACTAATTCTCTCTACCCTTCATACTTCAACTTAGAACACAAAATCATATACACATCATATCAAAGCATATGTGTAACAGGAAGCAAACATTCATGAGCATATCAATCAACACACTTACACAAAGAACAACACAACGCCATGAATTTGAATCAACTTCTTCTATTAATCCAAATATCTGTACATGGGTGTTCTTACACAGCTCTCTACATGCTCGTGTTCTTCCTGCTCAATAATAATGTTCCAATACACAAATGAGGGTGTCTATATCCTGTTTCCGTCTCGCGCTCTAAAACTGTCTAATCTAATATTCAATTCTACCTACTTACATTAACTCCTATAAATGCCTTCTATCTACTTCAGACGAGAGCGGGACGCTTAAGCTCTGATTACAATATATAAAAGTACGCCTCTCTTTACTATCACATTTAAGGTTGGTGCATTATCTTCGAGACAATTTCAAAAATTGTGTTGGGCTTATCCAGCTATCCTTCACTTCCGCGCTGGCTCGCTTGATGTGGGCGATGCTCCTTCATCAATATGTGAAATAAGAAGGAAAGTAGTTATTAATAAATGATTAAAAAAAATAAGGTATTTCTCTATTCTCAATTGTCCATCCCAATTGTATTATACTAAAACAAATTCTTCATCAAAATTTAGATAAGTAAGAGAAAATCACCACAATATTTTATATACAACCATCACTACTTGATCCTATATCACTACTTAATCCTATAAGCAATAATCTTAATCTTATAAGCAATAATCAAGAAGGTTAACTTTCACACAATTGCATATATTGAACCCTACTTCTTTGCTTGACTTAAAACAAGAATAAGGATTTATGGATCCAATATAAGTGCAATGTGAATTTTGAATTCTCAACAAATTATATTGACAAAGTAATATAAGTGCAATGTGAATTTTGAATTCTCAACAAATTATACTGACAAAGTAGAGTTTGATGTGTTACCTTTGGATGTGTGTTGACATTTTTCTAAATCCATAGTTTCTCTAACAATGATCTAATATATTAGTGACACAAGAACCACTACATACTAGTTAAAGAGTACAAGCAAGCTTATTTAGTGATGATTTGTAAGAACAATTATCACCCTTAGTATTGAATTTAGTCACATATCAAACATGATTAAGTTGACCATAAGAAGAAGACTAAATGACTTAAATGGGTGGCCAATCAAATCAAGGGTGACAAAAAATTGAAACCCTATAAACAAAGTCAAAGGAGACCATGAGATGAGAAGGGACATTCTCTATAGATGTAAGCAATGTGAGATTAATTGGTTAGGAGGTATATGTCATAGATCTAAAACTATAATGTATGAAATGAAGCTATAATATAACACATAGATCAATTCATCACCATATAAAATTGGATCAATGATGAAACTATTAAGGAGAAAGTGCATTTAGGTAAAAGAATCATCGATGAGGTAAAAAAATCTTTCTACATTTATTGATTCATATAAAAAACAATGAGACCAAATCAAATCATGCATTACATGTTTACAAGTTTACAATTAGAAATCAAATATTTAAATAAAAAAAGAGACAAGAATTCTATACATAATCATCAATGAGGTAAAAAAATCTTTCTACATTTATTGATTCATATAAAAAACAATGAGACCAAATCAAATCATGCATTACATGTTTACAAGTTTACAATTAGAAATCAAATATTTAAATAAAAAAGAGACAAGAATTCTATACATAATGTAATAATCCTAGTACTTCATGTGAAATATTATGGGTGTGTGAAATGCTTATTCATGAAACCTTTTGATTACAAATATAAATCCATGTTTACAAGTTTACAATTAAAAATCAAATATTTAAATAAAAAGGAGACAAGAATTCTATACATAATGTAATAATCCTAGTTTTTCATGTGAAAGATTATGGGTGTGTGAAATGCTTATTCATGAAGCCTTTTGATTACAAATGTAAATCCATGTTTACAAGTTTACAATTAAAAATCAGATATTTAAATAAAAAAGAGACAAGAAGTCTAAACATAATGTAATAATCCTAGTACTTCATGTGAAAGATTATGGGTGTGTGAAATTCTTATTCATGAAGCCTTTTGATTACAAATATAAATCCAAATTCAAATGAAATATATAAATTAATTTTTGATTACAAATATAAATGCAAATTCAAATGAAATATATATATATAAATCGATTTTAAATAAGTATATATAATTAAATTCAAATGAAATTTAAAATCAATTTTAATGAGATATATATAATTAAATTCAAAATTGTTCATGTGAAAGATTATGGGTGTGTGAAATGCTTATTCATGAAGACTTCTGATTACAAATATAAATCCAAATTCAAATGAAATATATAAATTTATTTTTTAATACAAATATAAATCCTAGTTAAACATGAACACTTCAAAGGTTCCTAGTTAAACATGAATGGATGTATGGTTGGAACATGAATGGAAAATGAATGGAAAATAAACACTTAAAAGGTTACTAGTTAAACATGAATGGATGTATGGCTGGTGCATGTGATGTAATAGATCCTAAAATATCCGGTCAACATTAAATCAACCACTATTGGTGTTTCTAATCTTCCACGGACTATGATTTTATGTATCAAGACATTTTTGTGGGTCATTGGTACAATTCAATTAGAGGTTGGAAATAGTATACATAGTATCATTTTTATAAATATCATAATTGGAAATATGTTTGAAGATAGTCAAAACAAGTTATCAAAATATGGAATGTACTTTCAATGAAAAATTAAAAATTATGGAATGTACACATGTGCCAAGTTTGTTTAAAAACAACGTAATGGTATTCCATCTTCAATTATTCGT
>JASDQU010358383.1:0-11760 GCA_032191745.1 Picea mariana | reverse complement strand
GGGGGGATCCGTTGATTTAATTTAAGGTAAGTGGATGGAGGGTACGGGGTATGGAAAATGAGCGGGAGTATAAGGTGGGCGGGAGTGTGAAGGGGTTAATGGAGGATGACGTAGGGAGGGGGTGTATGGGGTAGTTGAGTGGGTTATTATGTAGTGGTAGGTGGGAGTGACGTAGGGGGATGGGACGTGAGGTTATGAATGTGCATGGAGTTTGGGTGGGGTAGAACTTAGGATATGTAGGTTTGTATGGTTTTACTTTTTACTTTTTTATTATATTATTTGTTACGTGTGTTTTTTTATGTTTTGTTTTTTAATGTTTGTTTTTAATATATGTTTTATTATAATTTGGTTTTATTTTTATATGTTTTATTAATATTACTTAATAAAACATTAATTTAATTTATTAATTTTTATTATATACTATTTTTTGTTTTTTAAATATTTTTATGTTTTATATAGTTTTGTATTTTATATGTTATTTAATGTTTTTGTATTTTCTTTTATTTAATTTTCAATTTGTCATGATTTGTTTTATTTAATTTAAATCTAAGCTAGTCACTAACTTAGGTATCAACTTAGTTAATAACTAATTAATTAATAATTAATTAGTTATTTACCTAGTTGTTTACTAATTAATTCAACCTATCCTAATTACACTAATATTTTTGTTTATCCTAAGTCTATTTGCTTATGGACAGGTGAGAGTGGCGGGATAATGGAGGTTGACAACAGATAAGGGGGAAAGGGGGAAAAGACGTAGTGTGTATGAAGTGTGCAGCAGGGTGATGGGGGATCGAGTGAGCAAGGATGGAGGGAGGAAATGGAATCAACCGAGCCATACTTCGCCATCACGGGAGAAACGCCAAATCAACAGTCGAAGAATCGATTCGCCTATAATTAAAGGACCCCAACAAACCACAAGAGAAAATGTATGTCCTGAACCAACCTTCAAAATAGACCATTCCTCATGTTAACCACAATGAGAAATCATTGTTCGACGAGGTGGGCCAGTCTTCTTGAGTAACCCTCAAGAAGAGAGACTACCCTAGACCACTCCCCATGTTAACCACAATGGGAATTCATTGTCTATGGTACATCAACAATCTGGACCATTTTCCAAACTCAAAAATTTATTTCCGTTAGAAATCTCAATCCACTTTCCGAACTGGAAAGAATCTGCTCATCCTGGATCATTTTTCGAACTGAAAAATGACTGTCCATCAATCAATAATACATCAGTGCTCCCTCCCAACCCAGGAGTCATCTCTTCCTTTTTTAATAATGAATTTGTCTCCACGAGCTCCATCTTGAGTATGCAAACTCTTTCATCTTGAACGAAATCTTTATCAAAATGTCTTCTTATCTGCTCATCTGTGGAGATATGTATTGGAGAACCACTTTCTCCTTTCTGGACTTCATCAAAGATAATGTAATTCTTGATTTCAAATGTACTTCGTTCTGGGACACTGGTCTTCTCTGAAGGATTCATGTAGCTATGATCAATAAAGTATATCATTGTTGGAAAACTGGAACATATCCATGTGGCACTTCTTCTGTCATCATGAGATATGATCTTTTGAGTAATCATCTTGATACAGTATCTTTGTTATAGAAAATCTTCACCATGATTCTGTTGTGTAGTGGAGGTTCTACACCAAGTTATCTTCTTCCATATGCATACAAGGGTCTCTTTCTGGTATGCCTCAAAGTCTAGAGGTTGATCTTCATATGCTCTTTGTTCAATTTCTCTAGAGAACATTCTTTGCATTCATCTGATGTAGAACTCCAACCCATGGATATTGCGGATGATATAAAGACTCATGTAGAGGTATGTCTGGTTTACTGGAACAAGTAATCGTCATAGTCTTCTCCCTCCATCTGGGAGAAAATCTAGTTATGGATCTTGCAATATTTGCATATATACACTATTCTTCATCACAACTTTCAGTTCCTCTGCTTGATTGCTTTTACTGAGTTCATATCAGGCTGATAATATTGTGATTCTTAATGATTGGTTGTTCTAGCTTCTCTTTCTTTCTTGTAATCTTCATGTTCCTCCTAATGTTTTTCTTTATCTCTTGAGTCCATAGAGTTTCTTATAGATTCCATGCCCTAAAGATTTCATTTATTTCTTTCATCATAGAATCACGGATGTGGATGGAAATCCATGGATACTTTAAGGCTTCTCTTCGAAGAAGTCTTCTTCTGCGCTTGAAATGAACACATATTGTCTTTCATGGTTGCTACCATGGACATATACTTCATCATCTTCAATGGATCATAGGATTGTCTCCCTCCTAATCCTTGCTTCATGTATGAGTGCATATAATTGGCTCCCTCCATCTAACAGAGTCCACGCTTCCATCTTATTGTCTTTTGCAAAATGTCATAAGTCTTTCTCCAATTTTCTCTTGATTGTTGACTTCTTTCTGTCTTTGCTTCTTCTAAGTCTCTTCATGATTTATTCTGATTTCGACTTATCTTGTAATATATTCCACATGATTTGTTTGATGTATTTCATCCTTTCATGTGTATTATCTGACTTGTAGAATGATAACAATCCTTATCTTGTTGTTCTTCCATAAGTATAGTTCTTCTTGGAACATATTATCTTCTAAGAGATAGATATACAAGATATGTACAAGAAATAAGAAGAGTATTGTTTCCTTCAGAAGAAGAAGTCTCTTTCATCTTGCTAAGTTTTCTTTGTAGTTTCCTTTTCTTCAGAAACTGTTTCTTCGTGTTTCTCCTTCCTTTTATTTATCTCAGGACAATTATTATTGTAGTGACCATACTTTTGACAGTTGAAGCATTGTATTTCTGAAATATCTTTCTCTTGATTTGTCTTCCTCTTTGAACCAAACTTCCTTTTGTTCCTGAAATTATTGAATCTTGCTGTGAAGGCTTGATCATCGTACTTCTTTTGGGGTTTCTCTTTTGCATTGAAATTGGATTCTTCTTGAGCACAACAAGTCCAAAGTTCTTCAAATGTAGGATACTCCTTCCTTGTGTTCATGATTGCGTCAAATGCATCCCACGTCTTGGGAATACCATTGCGTACTATGTTTACCAATTCCTTCTCTAAAATGATTTCTTCAATAACTTGTATTTGATCTCTTAACTGAGAGATTCTCACAAAGTATGATGTTATGCTTTCATCATCATTCATCTTCATGTCACATAGCTCATTCTTTAGACTCATTATTTTTCCAATGTTTATGGCTGAGAAGACAATTTTTAGGGCATCGTACATCTTCTTTGATGAGTCAAGATGGGAGATGTAGGGTATCAAGTGGTTTTTTATAGATTCCACTATGATACTCATAGCATTGATGTCACCGTCTTTGAACTTCTCCATAACTACAACGTTCTATGGTTCCTTCTCTTTTCCTTCTTCAAACTCTGGTTCCACGATCTTTCCTTTCACGATATCCAACACTTTATTCTTGGCAAGGATGAGGTCAATCCTTGTCTTCCACGCTTTGAAGTTTGAAGCTCCATCTAACTTGTTTTCTGACTTCATAGAGTAGGTCATGGCTTCTTTGACTTGGTTAACCTTAGATTTGACCAAAAACTCAAACTTGAAATCTTGGCTTGCTCAGAGTACCAGGAGATGTGCTAGAATAGAGCGCACTGATCTATCCAGAAATTAGGTCAATCCATTCACTTAAGCTGCCTCAATGAGAGGATTGGGATTTCTGCAACTGCACCTACTATTAACCCTAGTGGTAGTGCTATGGTGACTGATCCTACTAGAAACCCTAGTGGAAGTTCTTCAACGAGATTAATATCCTTACGGCTATGTTTCCTTCCAACAGTTAGACTGAATGAAGTAGGTGTGGGCCCATAAACTGTTAGAATATAATGGATGTGCTCATTTTACCATTGACAATGTCACTATTGTCACCCAACCATAGGCCGAAGCCACCCTCCGAGCACCTTAACCTTGACAAAGAATCAGTCTGGAAGCAAACCTTAGGGTAGATATCCAAACAAAGGGTAGCACTCCTTTCCCCAAGGATAGCACACCAACAAGAGTTGATCAGATATTCCAAACACTAACCAAGATACATTCCAAGCCAAACATGATCTTCTAGCTGCAGCAGCTGCAATGGTAGCTACCCTCCAAACTTGTGTACAAAACTAGGCACTGCAGTGCACACAAGTGCTGCTCTACAATTCTGAGACTGCCTTCCAGAATGAAGACTAGCCTCCTATATTTATAGTAATTCTGGTTAACTGCCTGGGTCGTCTTCTCATTCTAGGTATCTGTCTTTTCAGTATATATTATTTCTTCTGGCCGACTTCTTCTCTTGGAAGCTAATAACCTAATACAAGTTATCTTCTTGAGCCGACATGTCTTCTAGGGTTATTAGCCAACTCATTAGGGTTTCTTCTTGCTTCCCGGAGTATTCTATTCTCGTCAAGTTTACACGTGGAGGTAAATACCTCCCACAACTACCATAATATCAACAACCCTAACCTTTCTAACCCAAGCTTAAGAGTAATCTTTCTAACTTATTTGATGCCGTCATATTTTTCTATAAACATCATTGTGCAACTAATGTTTTACTTTTGAACAATTGAATGGTTTTTTAAGGCATTACCTGAATGAAGTGTTAATAGTTACATTCAATGCCATACTCTTTCAACATTTATTGAATAAGTGATATTGTACATAGTTGCTATTATATAAACATTGAGTTCGTAAATTATTATTGTTCAATTGCTTATATATTAGATATTCATTGATTTTATGAAGTACTAACGAAGTGAATAAGCTTGCATGTATCTATTTCTTGTTTCTTTGTCTTGGGAAGGTGCATCTCTATCTCTTGGTTGTACTTCTCTTTATTGGTTGTTATTTGGACTATCTGGTTAGTGGTGACTTGTGAGGGGGGAATTTACCTTTTATCTTCAATCCTTTGCCTTCTCAAAACCCCAAGTCACCAGGGACGTCTCCCTTGGGCCTTACCTCCCTAAACATAAAGAACCTTCCCATTGAGGTGACATTGGGTGGGATTGGTTCAGTTACGCCAGTTTTCCTCTTTACATCTATCCTTTATAMTTACTACAAATTGTACGATAACAGKACTTACCGAAGGTGAGTTMAATMGACCATGTGTTATCCTCCTAGAGCTCGTAAAAACAAAAAGAGGTACTCGTCTATCTAGATGGGGGAAAAAATTGAAGGAAGTAAGTCAAGTTATCTTTTAGAATTGTTACAAGTCACTCTTGCAGTCGCCCTTTAACACGAAACTTTTTTTCACCTGCATTTTGAACACTTGGCTAATCCGCTAAACCTCTGCACTGAATCAATCCTATGATTTTTTCCACCCCTTTGGGTCACCCGACGAATTTCACAACATCTATTGCATTATTTTTTGGTCCTCGTTACGTTTACGATACCAAGTCATGTCATGCCTCAGTTCTCAAGGGAAGCACCTGCCTCGATAGTCAACCACCAAAAATTTCCAGTTTCAATACCCATGTTATTCCATACTCATTTGATTCACCATCTTACATATCTTTCCTATGTCATTTTTTTGTCGATGATGGGGGATACATCAAGGCCCTCCTTCGACAAGTTGTTTCCTATCGACTTCAACACCTCATCCGAGAATTATACTTAGAAACCAATTAGTACCTTGGGACTTGCATGCCTCAATGGAAAGCCTCCTCACCTCCGACAATAGGTTTACATTATTGACCTCTGATCGGATGATTCCATGAATGTTTGACTTCAGCTCATTTATTCACATTCATTGGATTTTACTAGGGTACCTTGGGAGTCATTGACATCATTGGTGATTTCCCTCACACATATTAACGGTTTACCTCAATGATCGGTAATCAAGTGGTTTCTACCATGTTCAACACTAAAACATCTATTCACATGGCTATATTTGTACCACATCAGGCTTGGGACGAAGACCATGGGTTAAGCATTCACTCTATTATCTATTTTCCCTAGGTTGCAAAGAAGATCATTTGAGCATACTGATATAAATATTGTCATATAGATCCACATTGTATTCGTCTGTGGCTATGTTTTATCATCTCGTGGCTCCATTGTGTATTTATCATGGCTACAATCAGTTCATGTCATGGAGGTATAGATCCACATTGTATCTTTGGTGGTTATACCCTTAGTCAGTATCATATGGATCCGCAGTGTATTTAATTGGCGGCCATACCTTAAGTTATTTATTACTCAAGCATAGGCATGTCTGCTTTGGGTTTGAAACACATGATAACATTTGTTCAATGGTTGTTTGTATCTTCTACCAGGTTCTTCGAACTCCATCTCCTTGCTTCAAAAATATGAAAAGTGCTTCAGTCATCAACTTCTGTCTTCTGATTTCACACTTTAGGGGGCAATCTGTTACACGTCAAAATTCCTCATTTCGATAATGTCACATTATCATTGTCGCAAGTGTCACACTTTTGTCACAAGTGTCATAAATGTCGCATTTTCATTCTGCATATATCACATTGAGAACGACACCATGGAAACACTTGATACATCCTCTAGGACATATTAGAAGGAGAAACCACATCATTTGATAAGCTAAGAAAAATGTTTTTCCTTGAGCAATGGTCGTTTTAATGAACTTTTGGAAGATCAATGCTCCCCTGCTCATATTTAGGGAGCACTAGCGCTCCCTATCTATCTATCTATCATGGAGCATTGCAACACATTTTTTCCAGTTTTGAGGGAGCGACAATTGGTTGAGAGAATCATGAAATAAATCCCCCTTATCTCTAAAGATAGTTAGAGATGATCTGAGTTGGTTTGGCTCGAATCCAAGCTTTAGGCTGCATCTGAGGGTGATTCCACAACTGATGGAGTCATATTCTCAACTTATTCCAAATATGACTAAGGTGGTTAAGCCTATCAAAGCTTATAAAAGGAGGCATTCTCATAATGAAAAAGGGAGAATAATCAACAAAAAATATTATCATTCTAATCATGGATCTTTCGAGAAAGGGGTTGGACAAGGAGGACTTGGAGAGGCTTCTACAACTACATATACATATTTTAAGTGCCTTGTAATGTTCTCATTATTACATGCTTGGCCTATTTTCTTCAAGTTTGTGTATGGTTGCATATGTTCGTCAATTATTGATAAATCTAGTTCAAGCTAATCTTGGTAGAGAAGGAATTCAACATTGTATTTGTTGTCTATTGGATTGTAGATGTCATTAAGGAGCTTGTAGATCAATTTCATCCTAGATTAAGTGAGGACAAGCTTCAAAAAAAGTTGCATCATACTGTCTTCCTCTTTCCCTTTGACTAGTTTAACTATATTTAGAGGAATGTTAGTGTCCAATGTTAGTATCTTTATGTCTTGGTAGTAGGGATCTATAATCCAAGAGGATATTCACCTATCCACAGGGGAATTGATCCAGGTGGATATCGGTGGCCACCCACTTATTCCACTGGCTCGAAAAACAGTTTTCCACCTTGGCAGTTTTTTGACAGTTTTTCGAGTTCCAAACTTCGAGGGTCGTTTTGAGGCCCTAAACGACATTTTTTGTGGATTTGGGGCCCAAGAGACTGCTACAGGCATTAACTTGGGCTAGTGTAAAATTGTTCTTCTTGATTATACCTTTCAAACAGGCTATCATGCACCTAAAAAATAGATCATATGCAAATGTTACGACCCTGAGAAGTTGATGTACTAAATTACCCAGACGGGGCCCACATGAATTTTGGTGCTTCATCTCCTAGGGTTAGGTTTTTGGATGTATAGGGTTTTTGAAATTCTTGTTTATTGTAAAAATGAGTCCAGAGTCTCATTGTAACCATATTCTTGTGAATGAGCACAACCGTCACATATCTTCTCAGAGATAAGCCGCCACCATTACAACAAGCTTGTTTTCCGCTACATTTTACAGTTTCATCTTATTTCCTTAGTGAATAGAAAACTAGTTTTATTGTATCTATGTTATTTTGTGTTAAGCATCCTTGAATAATCTGTATTCATTTTGTTCTTCTCATAAAATCCATATCAGTGGTATCAGAGCGGTCTACTCCTTGTCGTCTTAATGCATTTCCCCAACGAGGTCAGGGTACAAAGAATCGGGTCTCAAGCTTGTTTCTCTAGAGGAAAAAAGATCTCACATGCCCAAGTGACCTCTCATGGCAAGAGAAAAGAAATATGACGGGACAAGAGATCCTTTCAAAATGTTTCTTGAGGAAGCTCTCATGCAACAAAGGAACAAGATGATGGATAGTTTCGCGCAAATCCTTCCGTGCCTACCAACARGCGACACATATTCCTCGAGCGGAGGCGCCGCCCCCTTCAAGATAYAAATAAACTTCGATATCCCTATATTTGAAGGTTAGATAGACACAAATGTTGTAGAAAAATGGTTGAATCTACTAGAATGGTATTTTTCTATCCATAAATTTTCGAATAGAGAAAATATTACTTTTGCGCTCCTCAAAGTCATTCCCCATGTCAAATATTGGTGGGAAAATTTCAGTGAGCAAAAGGAGACAGAGGAACCCTCATTATTCATAGTCACGACCACCTGGGAATCCTTGAAGGATGCTATTAAGAAACAATACTACCCTTTCGGAAGTTATGACGACTTGTATACCAAATGGACCACACTGCGCCAAGAAAGAGACCAAGCAGTGTTAGAATTCACAAATATCTTCCATACCTTGCACACCAAGATGGGTATCAAAGTGTCAGAGAAACATATGGTGCTAAAGTATTGCGGTGCTCTGCATAGATACATCTAGATTGAAATGGAATTTATGGACATCTCATCCTTGGGCATGGCCTACTGATATGTCTTAAAAATTGAGCAGAAGATCAAACAAAATATGCAACAATTTGGGCCTAGGAACTCCTCACAGCAAAATCTAGGAAAGGGCAGCCCAAACCCATAGAAAAAAGGGCAGAGAAAATATGGATAGTATCATGATATCCAGTCCAAGCCGCAAGAAAAGAAGGACACTAGAAAGACAAAGAAAGATACCGGGAAGTGGTGCGACTTCCATAAGGTCCCTTGGCGTAACACTACTGACTGTTACTCAAAGAAGTCACTGGTGGCAGAAGTGAAAGCCTCTGAATCAGATGCGGGTTCATAATCTGAGTCAAAACCAAAAAGGGGAATATAGATCATTGACGTGGAACCTAGTGCCACCGTTTCTACCACCAAGCTCCAACCTGGTGAACCAGACAAGCCAGAAGAAGGAGAGTTCCTCTTCCATTCACAGATGTGGGTAAAATCCACCCCGCTACACTTCATCATTGATAGGGGTAGCCAAAAGAACCTCATCCTAGCATAGGTCATCAAGTGGATGGCTCTGGCAAAAACGCTGCACCCACAACCCTACACAACCTCTGTGAGTCATACCAAAAGTCAGGATGAATGAGATGATATGTGAGTGTAATGAAAAAGTCAGGGGGAAGGTACAACCTCTATGAGCATAGACAGTATAGTGCAAAAGTCAGGGGGAATGTACAAACTCTGTGAGCATAGACAGACTAGTGAAAAAGTCAGGGGGAATGTACAACCTTTGTGAGCCTAGTCAAGCCTTGTGATCCATGAGAAAAATTCAAGGCATCTAGCAAAAGTTAGCTTGAATATAAAATTCCTATGAGCTAGAAACAAACGATATTAATAATATTGAAAATGATATAAATGTATTGATTTAGTGTGTTTCCACATGTGACATTATCCACCACGAAGAGAATTTCAAATTTCCTTGTAAAGAGTCGAGTTGTAACTGAAGTCTCAAGTCTAGTTCTATTTTATAACTAAAGTGTAATGTTGAGTTGTAACTGAAGTCTTAAGTCTAGTTCTATTTTAGAACTAAAGTGTAATGCTGAGTTGTAACTGAAGTCTTAAGTCTAGTTCTATTTTCGAACTAAAGTGTAATGTTGAGTTGCAACTGAAGTCTTAATTCTAGTTCTATTTTTGAACTAAAGTGTAATGCTGAGTTGTAACTGATGTCTCAAGTCTAGTTCTATTTTTGAACTAGAGTATACTAGTCTCAAGTCTAGTTCTAAGTTTGAACTAAAGTATGAAGCTGAGTTATTAGTAAATCATGCAAACCAGTTACTATTTTGAGCCTCTCCTCTTCTCCTCTTCAACCTATATAAGCAGAGGTTGACCCCTCTCTTCAACACAGTTTTGATATGCAAGTTAAGGGAGAAGCAATAGAGGAGCATGTCAGTGATAAAGAGGAATCACACCAAAGAAGCATATCAATGTTTTATATCAACAATAGAGGTTGCATCTCAGAGGCGTATATCAACAACATATCAATGTTGTATATCAACAATAGAAGCAACATATCAGAGGTGTATTTCAGTAAGGTCTCTTAGGTCTTTGTCAGGTTAGAGTCATCTTGGAAATCTCTTTAAGAGAAGAACATTCATGGTGGATATTTGTAAGTCATCTTACATTATTAATGCAATAAAGGAATATCATTTTTTGGGGGTTTTCTCCCTGTATAGGGTTTCCCCAGGGTATATGTGTTGTTGATGTACATGCTTACTTATCTACATAGTTATTGCTATTCAATTATGATTTGGTATTGTTGAAGTGCATTAAGTTGGAATCAAAGTATTGAAGAAAATAAAAGAATTAATCCGCATAAGAAATCAAACTCATAATTTAACACAACATGCATCCAACGATCATATTGTGGACACACAACTCAAGGGCACTCGATATCAAAGGATCCATATTTAACGAGTCGTCAAAGCAGGGTAGCTCCTGTACCAAGGCAAGTGGCTCACTCGGGGCCAAATTCAGCAGAAATTTTGCTCATCTGATGGGGGAAATCAACGCAATGGAGACCATTTCTTCCTAAGGAGGGAGGATTGATCCAAGTGGATATCGGTGGCCACCCACCTATTCCACTGGCTCGAAAAATAGTTTTCCACCTTGGCAGTTTTTCGACAGTTTTTCGGGTTCCAAACTTCTAGGGCCATTTTGAAGCCCTAAACGACGTTTTTTGGGGATTTGGGGCCCAAGTGATTGCCAAAGGAACTAAACTTGGGCCATTCAAAAAATTTTCTTCTCGATTAGACCTTTCCAATGGGCTATCGTGCGCCTAAAACGAAGATCGTATGCAAAAGTTATGACCCCGAGAAGTTGATGTAATAACTTACCCAAACGATGCCCACATGACTTTTGGCACTTCATCTCCTAGGGTTAGGTTTTTGGATGTCTAGGGTTTTTGAAATTCCTGTGTATTGTAAAAATGCTTTCAGAGCCTCATTGTAACCATCTTCTTGTGAATGAGTGCAGTCATCACATCTCTTCTCAGAGATAAGTCTCCACCATTCTAGCAAGCTTGTTTTCCCCTGCATTTTACAGTTTCAACTTATTTCCTTATTGAATAGAAAACCATTTTTACTGTATCTCTTTCATTTTGTGTTAAACATATTTGAATAATCTATATTCATTTCGTTCTACTCATAAAATCTGGATCAAGAATTTTACTACAACACTAGGGAGACACCTGTCACCCCCCATGAGACATGTGGCATAACTACTACTCAATGTATGGACCCCTCACATGTACTTGACATGGTGTACACGTCGTCGCAGATTCATTCAACTAATATGTTCAGGTGATGACACATATCCCACTCGAGACACACTAAATGCCAGGCTACACTACTACATATTGAAAAAATTGTGACGACCACTTGCGACGAAAGTACTCTTTCGTTGCAACATGCAAGAGAAAAAGTTCATTTTTTCTAAATCCATCTCGTATTC
>JASDQU010358377.1:0-11882 GCA_032191745.1 Picea mariana | reverse complement strand
AAAACAAGGTTATAGTAGATGTCATTTTGATCACTGTTTTATTTTAAAAAGCTAGAAAATGGAAATTATATTATATTGTTTTTTTTTTTTTGACAATAACGGGTAGAGGAATTTATATTAATATGTGGACTAGCCACTGGTGCATTTACAAAATGGCTTTGCTTCGCTGAGCGACTGCCAGAATGGTGCTTATCAGTACTCCTGAATACACTAAAATTGATCCCTTACCTAGAGAAGCTAACATTAGACAGTGATTACAGACTTATTTAATGCCTTGACTTCTATACAAAATGTCAAGATGTTGAAGAAGAGGTAGGCTCGCTTCAAACAGAGCGACTGGATTAGTTTTTGGGATCATGCTTCCACTCGTTGTTAAGCTGGGACATTTTCACTTCCAACTGGCCTATCCTTTCCTCGAACTCTTTTTTTGGATTCTTGAGTTCTTGATGCAGCTTGCTCGGCTCTTCAGTGAATCCGAACTTTGTAGTGGTGATGTCTTGTTCCAGCTTTTCCATCCGTCTGCCAGCTTCTGAATCCAGATTCTCAAGAAAACCCAGTTGGAACTATAACATTTGCTTTAGATTCTCCAGCGTTGACTCCATAGCCATCAGCCTTTCCTCCGTGCTTGGCTTGTTACTAGAGCTTGCTGCCATTTCTTGATTCCTCCCCTTCTTCGTGCGACCTGATTCTTCAAAGACGAATTCGCAGGAGAGCTATGCGTAGGAATGGCTTGAGCCTGTGGTTGCGCCTTTGATTTAAGCTCGCCTTCCTTGGCCTTCATTATTTCGTCCTGATTTGCTAAATTCAAGAGGTATGGTCGAGGTATTCCTCTGTCGTCTCCCTGTTTGAGATCCACTTGCGCATGGTACCTTCCTTTGTCCCTTTCACCCAATAGCGTGGTCCTGAGCTGACTGAGCCTGAGCGCTTTCTTTTTCATCCTTTTCCCCTTCTCATCCACTTGCATATTGAGTGTGGGTTGTATCTCATGATTCACGGTAGCTCCACGGTGGACAACGTTCCATTAAGATTCAAGTTTTCCGGCGCCAAGAGGGCACCTTTGTTAGCTTCAACATCCGCTTTCTCATTCAGCTCTCTTAAAACATGGTATATCTTATATGAGCTGAAGCACCCAAGAAGGAGATGGATTTTGTCCAACAGGTTGTTGAGTTTCGCGCTTTGGGTTTTAGATCGATGGATTATGGCTCTGATTACTAATCTAGAGTCTCCTACTATGACCAGGTTCTGGACCCCATGCTTGCTGGCTTGACGCAGTCCCTGCCACAGTGCCATGGCTTCTGCGTTGTTATTGGTTTCAATACCTAAACCCAGGGCGTAGCTAATCGTTGTTTCTGCATTGGGACTTTCAATTATCCCTCCTCCACCTGCTAGGCCCAGATTTCCTTTTGAGGCCCCGTAGAAGGACAGGATATAGGCCTTTCTCTCTGTTTTCCATTTGTCAAACTCCTGTTTTCCTTTCCTGATTTCCCAGTCCTCTTGACTTGGGGGGCTAGCTGTGGTCCCATTCTGACTTTGAATTTTGAACTGATCCAACCAGAGCTCTTCTAATTCTCCTAGCTTCCCACTGTATTTTGATTGACATAAGTAAGGTGCGCTTTCTCCGAATAGTGATTGAATTTTGGCTACCACTATGGGTGCGCTCCTTTTTCTGTCCCTGAAAATTCTGTTGTTTCTTTCCAACCATAGATTCCACAGGATGAACTTTGGGAGGACTTTCCACAGCGCAAAGGCATGGCTTCGTTTTTGTTTCTGGAATGGGTATAGGGAATCCCAGTGTTGGAGAAGACTTTTGGTGTCTTGAGGACGATTGATTTCAGTTTGAGTTCCAATTACCAACCTCCAGACTTCTTTGGAATAGACGCAGTTGAGGAGGAGGTGATCTGTAGTTTCTTTAGCCTGTTGACAAAGAGGACACCTGTAGGGGCCCTCCCAACCTTTTCTTTGGAGGATTTCCCCTGTTTGGATGCTATTGTGGGCAAGATTCCAGATAAACATATCAATTTTAGGAATGGACTTGGACTGCCAAATAGCTTTCCAGATGATCGGATTAGGTGGGACGTTAGGAACATTTATAGTGAGTCGATAGCCATTAGTTGTGGTGTAGGGCTTGGCGTTCTTTCCCCAGCCTCTCTCGTCCTTCCCTTTTTTTTTGAGGGGGGATTTCCCCTGTAGACAGAGCTTAAGAGTGCTCCAGTACCCTTCTAACTCCGAGGGAATGTTGCCCACTCCCCACCCTTGCCACGACTTGTACCTGTCATTCCCCCAAATTGAGATGTCGAAGAGAGTCTTTAAGTTTTGGCTTTCCATCCAGTTTTTGAGGCCCCGCAGATCCTGTCTCAGGTCTAGAGGAGGATCTCCTAAGATTGAATCTTGCCAGATTTTGATTTTCTTTCCATTTCTTGGCACCCAGGTGAGATGGGGGTTGAAGTGGGGCATGGCCTTTTTGCAGAGGGTAAAGATAGGGGATCCTTTAGAATCCCTGCAAGAAAATTCTATGCATCGTTCCCTTGATCCCCTAAAATATTTTTTCCAAAGTGCTACTTTGCTCCAGGCTAGTTCACCGGTGACAATATTCTAGAGCAGCTTTGCCCCCAATGCCAGGTTTTGTACTCGGGTTTTTTTGAAGTTGAGTCCACCTTCCAAGAGAGGCTTAGAGGTTTTTTCCCAGTTTATCAGATGCATTTTCCTACCTGTCTGCTTTCCGCCTTCCCACAGGAAGCGTCTTTGCATTGCTTCAATTTTTTTTATTGTGGAGCCGGGGGCTAGAAGTAGCGAGCTCTGATAGATGGGTACGCTGGCCAGAACTGACTTAATTAGGACAACTTTCCCTGCAAGATTTAGCCAGTTCACTCCCCAGGTGGAAATTCTCTTCTTTAGTTTGTCAATTAGGTGGTTCCACTGTGAGGCTCTTGGGGCAGCTTTGAAAATAGGGATTCCCAGGTAATTAAAGGCCTCCCAGTTGGTGTGCCCTTCCATCCCTAGAACTCTAGTTATTCCCATCATTTCTTTAGGCGTGATATTCCAGCCATAAATCTTGCTTTTTACCTAACTTATTTAACTTCCTGAAACTGCAGCATAAGCATCTAGTTCCTCCTTAAAATTCTTTGCAATTATTGGGCTTGCACCTCCTAACAACAGGGTGTCGTCCGCAAATTGAGCATGATTTATGTCTTTCACCCCTTGCACTATTCTTAAACCCTGTAGATTGTTTTGATTTGGGAGTTTTCCAACTGATAGCTTAGGACAGAAGCTTGGATTGCATAGAGGAGGGGTGAGAGGGGGCACCGTTGCCTTAACCCTCTGGAGGCTTGAAATTTTTTTGTTACTCTTCCATTCACCATGGGGGCTATCCACGGTGAACCTATACAGGCTTTAATCCAATTTACAAAAGGCTGATTGAAACCAAACTTTCTTATTACTTCAAATAAAAAGTTGTGATTGACTCGATCAAAGGCATTGGCGAGATCAAGATTTATTGTCATACCTTTGTCTTTCCTCTGGACGCTTGAATGAAGGGCCTCTTGAACTAGGATGATGTTGTCTGCAATGTGTCTGCCTTTGATGAAGCCTCCCTGGTTTTCTGGGATGATAAGAGGGAGGATTGTTTTCATTCTGTTTGCTATAATTTTTGTGAGGATTTTATAGTTGGTGTTGCAGAGGGAAATTGGCCTAAAGCGGTTGAAGCTGAGTGCTCCTTTCTCTTTCGAGATAAGTGCCAGGAAGGCCGAGTTTGTGCTCCCTCCTAGCTTGCTGCTCGATTGCGATTTCCTTATCATTTTTGTGAGATCAGATTTGATTATCCCCCAACATTGTTGATAGAATCTGGCAGTGAAACCGTCTGGTCCTGGAGCCTTGTCCGGATTCATTTGATCCAGTGCCTCATTTATTTCCTGCTGCGAAACTTCCTTCATCAGGTTGAGGTTGATGTCTTCCTTTATGAGACTTGGAATGATGGAGAGAGGGTACCTATGGGGGTCAATGTCTGCCCTTTGCGTTTCTGAGTAGAGGGCTTCAAAGGTTTCAAAGGTTGCTTGTTTAATGCCTTTTGGATCTGAGATTGTAATATTTTGGGCCTAAATTTCTGTCACTGCCTTATAATGCTTCCTTGCCTCCGCTTGCTTATGGAAATAGCTAGTGTTTTTATCTCCTTCCTTCAGCCAAAGGCTTCTGGATTTTTGCCTCCATTAACATTCTTCCTCCCTACAGGCTTTGTGCCATTGTCTTTGGAGCTGGGATTCTTGTAGTAGATCCTCTTGTGTGATCTCTTTGTTTTCCAATTCCAGCTGGTGGTTCTCAAGTTGCTTTTGGGCTTCTTTGCGTGAGATGGTTGGGTCTGAATGGCCTTTTTACCAGGACTTTAGAGCGGTCTTTAGCCTTCATAACTTCTTTTCCCAAACATAAAAAGCAAATCCTTTGACCTTGCTTGTCCACGCGTTGGATACTAGACCAAGAAAGTCTTTGTCTTGGATCCAGGACGGGTTGAATCTGAAAGGGATGGGTCCCTGGCCTTGATTGGTTTTAAACTCTAAGCGGACGAGCTTATGGTATGAAATGTTGTGAGGAAGAATTTCTGAAGAGGCTATGAGCCCAAGAGTCAAGAAGGAGCTTTGGACGAGGAATCTGTCCAGCCTGGCAGCTATGTGCCCCGATCCTACCCTTTTATTGGTCCACGTAAAGAGGCCTTTGACCGGTTTGATATCTATTAGATCCCAGACTGAGATTAGGTCTTCCACCCATTCTCTAGCTGGATCTCTTACTATAGTTCCCCCTCTTTTGTCCTCCTGGATCAGGGTTACATTTATATCCCCTCCTAAAATTATATTTTCTAGATCATTTTTTTGTAAGAAGTCTTGGAGGGTTTCCCAACAGTTCTTTTTTTCTTCTATATGTTGCGAAACATAGATATTAAAGAGGCTTACCAGATATCCGGAATCTTTGTGGAGGAGCTTGGTGTGAATCCAGTGCATGCAAGTGTTTGTGCTGATCAGTTCTATTTTGGTGGTGTTCCACAGGGTGCAGAGCCCTTCTGACGCGCCTCTGGCATTTTCAGCTATTCCTTGGTTGTTTCTCCAAACGTTCATTGAAACTTTAAGAGAGTCATGTTTACTGATCTTGGTCTCTTGGAGGAGTAGGATGTCCGCTTTCGAAGCTTTGATGATATCTTTGAGAGCTTCCTCTTTCCTTTTGTTGCCGAGACCCCTACAGTTCCAGGAGGTTAACTTCATTAATTACCTTGGGGGGGGGAGTGGCCTCCTTGGGAGGCTTTGAATAGCTTCCTTGTTTTCCGCACACTGATTAGTTGATTGATGGTTGGTTGTGCACCTTTTAGGATGTCTTTGTAGGTTTCCTGATCTCTTTTTGCTTTTTTGGATTTCTTGCCTCTTCCTGGTTTCTTTGGGGTGGCCCAAGCTTCACTTGCTCCTTCAGAGTCGCTGTCGGACGAGATCTCCCCTTCCTCTGTGCCTTGAGTCACCCCAATCCTTTGAGGGGATTTGTTTTGCTCCTCTTATTCTGTTGTCTTTTGAGTTTCTCTATCCTCAGGGGTTTGGGTACCTCTTGCTGCTTCCCCTTGGGCGTCTTTGCTCGGCTCTTCTGTCTCACTTCCAGTTTCCGGGGCCAAAGTATTGAAGTTGTTAACTGTCTCTTTGCTTCCTGGGTTCTTGTCTTATGTTGGGGCTGACTTTTCGCTTCTTGGTCCTTTTGATTTCGGTTTCCCTTTCCGAGCCTGTTTCCAGCCTTCATCCCCTGCTTTCTCTATATGTAGGTTTTTTGGGCAATTTCGTTGGAAATGGTCGTATTCATGACATCCTCTACATTTGAATGGGAGTTGCTCGTAATCAAGCTTTTGAAAGTGATGCCAATCCCCTACTTTTAGTTTTACCGCTTCCAGAAAACCTACCTCCAGATCAACTTCCACAGAGATCCTTACACAAGAGTACTGGTCTTTTGGGTCTGCTCTATCTATGTAGTGTCCCAATCCATTTCCGATAGCTTGGAGCGATGAGGAATTCCAGCAGTGTATTGGTAGGTTCGGGAGTCTTACCCAGACAGGGACGTATTTTGGCACTTCCGAGGCTGGATCAAAGCTTGGGGTCCAACGATTTAGATAGAGCCCTTGTGTGCCCATGAAGTACGGCCCATTTCCGAAGATTAGATCTTTGTCCTCCTGAGAAATGAATTCGAAGATAAAATATCCTCTCCCAACCGCATAGCACGTTACACTATTTGTTATCAGCGGCCTCCAGTTCCTTTGAATCCAGTTGTCTGTTGTTCTAGCTAAGGGCCAGAGACCCATGAACTGACCTACTAGGCCGCGATCTGAGAGGGACAGTGTGACCTTCATTGGTTGGTCCGGGGGAAGGTCGATCTCCGGAACGACGTTTAGTTTCCTTACGAAGCTTGGGGGTTCTGAAGGAGGGAGTTTCTTGCTGCAAGCTGCGACTAGCTTATGAAAGGAGGAGGTTGGGGAGGGAGGGGGCGGCGGCTCCCCTTCGCCCTGGCCAGTCATGGTAGCGACTAAAATCGAACCCTAAACTCAAAGCGAGAGCTATTTGCCTTCACGTTTTTTACAAGATTACATGCATTTTCGTATCAACTAATGAAGTTATATTATATTGTTATTGTATGTAGATGACATGATTGTTGCAGGGTCTGATATGCAGGATATGAATGTGCTCAAGAAGAAATTAGCTAATTCATTTGCAATGAAGGATTTAGGTGCCACAAAGAAAATCGTTGGTATGAGAATAACAAGAGACAGAAAAAATCGCAAATTGACATTGTCTCAGGGTGAGTACATAGAGAAGGTGTTGGAGAGGTTTAGAATGAAGAATGCAAAACCAGTGAGTACACCATTGGCCAGCCATTTCAAATTAACTAAGGAAATGTGTCCCAAGATATAGTAGGAGATATAATACATGTCCAGGTTCCCTTATTCATCGGCAGTTGGTAGCTTGATGTATGCAATGGTTTGCACAAGACCAGATATTGTACATGCAGTGGGATTTGTGAGCAGGTATATGAACAATCCATGCAAAGAACATTGGGAGGCAATAAAGTGGATTCTCATGTATTTGAGAGGCACTACAACTCATACATTGTGTTTTGGAGGTTCAGACACTGTTCTACAAGGATATGTTGATTCAGATATGGCAGGTGATAAAGATAGCATGAGGAGTACCACAGGGTATGTTTTTACTATAGGTGGAACAACAATAAGTTGGATTTAGAAACTGCAAAAGGTTTTTTCACTTTCAACAATAGAAGCATAGTATGTTGTTGCTACAGAGGCTAGTAAAGAAATGATTTGGTTACAAAGGTTTATGGAGGAATTGAGAAAGAAACAAGAGAATAGAAGGTTGTATTGTGACAATGAGAGTGCCATTCATCTTGCAAAGAAATCGACTTTCCATTCGAAGACTAAGCAATATACAACTCAAGTACCATTTCATACGACTCGTCTTGGAAGATGGACATTTGATGTTGGAAAATATACACACTAGACATAATCCTGTAGACATGTTAACAAAGGGAGTAACTAGGGAGAAACTGAGTTCCTGCTTAGTTTCAGTTGGTCTTCAAGCATGAAGATGAAGATGAGAAATTTGCCAGGTCCAAGAAGGATCATAGTCCAGTAGATATAACAACGGTGGAGTTGTTGAGATCAGTCTCCAAGAGGGATATTGTTGGTTGTGGAGCCTGATTATCTTCCTGATTTAGAGGTCTTTGTTTTCAACTGTGTTTATACCCCATGAAGACTTTATACCCAAAAGAATGTACACTCCTCCACATGGGGGAGTGAAGGGGGGATTACCCCCCCTGCAGGGTCCGGGGGCAAGCGGGCCCCCGAAGGAAAAATTGCCTTATATATTGTAATTTGATAGTAAATCTGGACCGTTCATTATAAGGTTGCATATCTGACGGTAGAAGTTATGTTATGGTTTTTTTACCTAGAAGGCAACTCTCTTTTATTAGGGAAATGTATTGTAGCTATGCATCATTGCAAATATTGTATTCTGAGTGAGGAGACTGTGAGAGAAAGAAGAGGAAGTTACAGTGGGTGTGTTGTAGGTTGTATCCCTTCATTTGTTGGATAATAATAAAGGAAGGACCTGGCAATTTCTCTGGTGGACATAGCCCACACTGGGTGAACCACGTATATCTGTGTCTCTATTGTTTTGTGTATCTTTTGTGTTTTATTTCCACATTTGTTTTATTTTATTGCTCCACAATCCTGTTTTTCAAACAAGTACATTTTTTTCTTATGGGTTTTGATTGCCTAAAAATATACTTTAGGGCCTCAAAATCGCCTCGCAAGTTGAAGACCTTAAAAATATCGAAAAAAATCATAGAAAATTGAATGTTTTATTTCTACAACAACCTTTGAATCTGAAATGTCAATCTCAAATTGGGTGAAATATCAGTCGTTGATCTAAACTCTATTAACGATCAACGATCGATGTTTTCCTTTGGACGCACACACCACTTTTCCAAAATTGTCAACCTGATTGTCGACCATCAACCCTTTCCTTTGACAGCTGATTCACAAGACATCACTAAACCGACCGATCCGACCATCGACCATTGGCCATCGACGTTTTTCGTCGGTGGATAAAACTCCTTACCAATTCAGCCAACCCGATCATTGACCATCGACCATTTCTTGGCTGACATGGCACGACACGTGGACTCTAACATGGTAGTCCGACTGATGTGGCATGACACATCATCATCCTCTTTTCTCCACCAGCCATTGACAATTTCCCTTGGATGATCTGAACACTTCGTCAAATTTATTGACACTCGACCATCAACCATCAATGATCAACTCTTTCTCTTGCTCGATCGAAACACTTTGCCAAATCGGCCAACACCTGACCATTGGTCGTTGACGATTTTCATTGGTGACTAAAACACTTTGTCAATTTAGTCAACCCGACCATTGGTCATTTGCAATTTCTCTTGGCTAATTCCAAAATCTTCACCAAACTCGTCAATTCAACCATTAACGAAATCTGTTGTCGAACTTCAACACTTAGAAATTTTTGATCAAATCTTTGGTGAATTTGGACCGTCAATCTACCATTCAAAATGATCTCAGCCATAGATTTATCAAACTTCTCCTAACTCTAATGACGAATCTCAACCATCAATCTGCTCTATTTTCCAAGCTCCGAAAGCAAATCCTAACCATCGATCGACTCCAACTTTCCAATGGTCGGAAATGAATTCAGACCGTTGATTCTCTTCCTTTGTAAACATCAAAAATAGATCGTGGTCTTTGATTTGTTCGACCTTGCTAACTCCAAAAAGCTTATAAATTTTTAAATTTATTAAAATGAAGTTGGGTTGTTGATCTCGAGATCAGACGTGATCTGGATCATCGATTCACTGAACTCTGCCCAATTTCTATAGCGACCATTATAACATGATTTTCGACCTTCAAGGTCGAATTCAACTCTGTAACTTTGCAAATTGATGCCCCATATCATCTATGAGAAGATTCTTAGGCATTTAAAACTCAAAATTTACTCACAAATTTGGTGATTTCTCTCTCATTTCTCTGCTTTTTTCTCAAATTCGCACATACCAAAATGTGTAACAAAAAATTTGTCCAATTTGCACTTGTCCTGGCCCATACAAGCTCGGTTTTTGAACCAAAGGCTATGATACCATATTGTAACATTCCCTGGCCCAATTGAAGTCCATTACAAGCAAAAAACTCATAAAAATTAAAATTTACTGTTAACTAATTTCCTATAGCTTACCAGCTACAAATTACATACACATATTTAACCATTGATCGATACCATTAATTAATTGCATATACAACATGCTAAAATCACACATGAATGTAGTTAATAACTTATTACAATAACGTTTAAATCAGTGTTATACACATAGTGAATGCACTACCATTAAAACTGATAGAGCAACACAACAACAAAATAAAACACTTATCTTTTAAAATAGTTGTGCAACCAACTGCTTGGGATGAATATTCCACCCAACCATAGATCCGTTGTTCCATATATCAACAAGAAGTCATCCCCGAGTTCATGCTAGCAATCCACAAAAGAGGGTGGTCTCTCATTGTCCACTCATAGATAAAAAATCCCGCAACCCACCAATATTCTCCTACAACTATCTCGATTTTCAACCAACTCTCTTCCTATCTACATGCCCAACCCAAGGAATGTACCCCTTCAATGATCTTAGTCCCTCATGTGACTCATTCGTTTAGAAGTGTCTCTGTGGCACAAGTAACTAGGAATCTCTCTGATGGGAACTCAAGGGACCTCACTGCTAGGAAAACTACCAAAAAACAATAACAAACACTTTTTGTTACAATGCAACTCACACATGAGCTCACTCTTCAGGCCTAAAAACATGGCTCTTCAATTTTCAGCCCCAAAACACTCCAAAAACACTCCAGTGTGCTTCAAAATTCACCTTCCATGATTACTCTAACTCCAAACTCTCTTTTTTTTTTCTCTACTTTTTGTTTATGCCAAAAGCTTGATTCTAAAAATTGTTGTAACAACCCATGCAAATTTCGTCTCCTTTGTCTTGTTTTCTTTACTCACACACTTCCCCAAGTTGATTGTACTCAACCCCCATGCTCCCAATAACTATGGGATGTGACTTCTCACACCCACCCTCTTACATGCATTCAATGATTGGCTTTGGGAACATTCAATCATAAAATAGAGTTTAATACATATTGATACTAAAATTGAGGAATGTGGGTTGAATTAATAGACATGTGTAATTCCCCCCTAGACCCCTCTCTTAGACATTCTCCTAGACTCCCCCCTCTCTTGTGGATTAATTCAACCCCCATCTCTATCCATATCCCCCAACAATTGGCATCACATTTTATTATTAAAATTCATAAATATAATTCACATATACATCACTTGGTCGTAGCCACACATTGTATCGACATTAAGCATTAATTAAAATGGGGATTATAGTGGGGGTGTTACAAAGAAAGTTGTTGAGATTACTATTTTATTGTATTCTTTGGGGAGAAAAGTGGACCTAGGAAAACAAATATTATTTTATTGTATACGAGGGTTGCGCTAAAACCCATATAAGGGTTTGCTCTCTCCATTTGAAATTTGGGAATTCAGTAGATGAGAGAACTTATGAGCAAGCTCCAAGCATTGGAATAAAGGTATTTTATTTGTCCCAATTGTGAGTAATTGCATGTACAATTTTACTATGTGTGCCAAATGTTCTTGGTATTACATTGGTAGTATTTTTCATTATAGATTTGGATTGTCAAAGCTAAACATTTTTGTCACTTTGTCTTAAAGAGGAGAAGTTAATGCCCCATATATACATTGTGAGTGAATGCATAACTTTAATATTTAAGCAAGGTCACTTCTAGGTTGGTTTGGTCATGGAGTTTCCCCTCAAAGAAGTCCCTCCCCTTTATGAAATCTGGAATATTTTGTTTGCCAAATTAGGGCTATTATAGGGCATGCCACCTTGGCTTCCCATAGCCCTTGATATTTTTTGAAGAACAACCCTCTACAGGTGCATACATGACCCCATGGCCCAAACAAATAAGTCATTGGTCATTCCCTTTCATCCACTACCCCCAAACTCAAATTCATTTTCCATTTTCCCATTTTTTTTTATGTTACTAAGCTTTCCTTTAATCCCACTCCATACTACATGGAGTGAGCTTAGTAACCCATAGGAAAGCCCCCCTTGGTTAGGATTTCATTTTCCCTAGCCTAAAGTGTAGAAGAGAGTTGGTGAGATGACAATGGCCAACCTCTCAATTACACAAGTCTTCACCTAGGTGCTTGGGACTTTTTAACCTTTGTGGGTGATATATTTTGTGGTAATAG